>JAWZYV010014111.1:0-117807 GCA_038373885.1 Cheiracanthium punctorium
TCCCTGCCAGGGATACTATTTATCCCCTGCTGAAGAAATATTTAACTGGTGAGTGAAGATTTTGGGATTCAGATTGGGAAGTCTAGAAGTCAAAATGAAGGTGGTATGTTATCGTTTGTTACTATACTCTAAGGCGACTGCTTAAAATTTTGTCTCTTTTCTAACCCATTTATGCCTAGTGTCCCTTTTTTGGGACGGCATTTTCGCTATTAGTCGAAAACGTCATTTATTTTTCCTAGCCTTTATTCACGAGTATTGAGCCTCAACTCTACAAAATATTTTAACATGACCCAGTAGGATGTTGATATTTCGATTTTTATGCATAATGATTTTAAAAGAAATCATCCCTTGTTCAAGAATTTGACATCAGAAATTTATCTATTATTTCTGTTATCAGTAAAAATCGAAGAAAGTCGCAAAAATATCCAGGCACAAATGGGCTAAGCTAAAAATCCTCAAGGGTGGCTTCCAATACAGGTACATTGTACGTAGCTTGAAGCTTCTGTATCTGTGATTCCATAGAACAAACAATCTATGACTTTTGTTTGAATATAGAGCTGGATTCTCCGCTCGTCGCTAATTTTACGCAGTCGTTAACTCTGCCCCGCCTTGAGGTGGAGTTTTAGGGAGGAGCGTCAAGGGGTTCATGTGATTGGCTAAACGACCTCCCGATACCCTCCGGAATCGTTAGCGCAATCGGTAACCAAACAACTGGTTCTGCCCAGTCGGCAGCTAACCACCGACGATTTCGAAAACCACCGGCGGAGAATTCTACCTTAAGTCAGTTCCCACACGTGTCGGCGACTGCATTTGTCAAGTAATATCATCTGAGGGAAGCATTTGCACCTTCCCTCCTTCTTCTTTTCAAGTGTCCCCCCCTGGAGAATGTTTACTTTCAAATGTACCCCCCCCTGGAGAAAATCCAGTTCGCACCCTGCATGGGACAGCCTGCCAATGTGGTTTGTGCTTTCCGGTCCCCAAAGAATCTTTCTTCAGTTCGCTATTGGACGTCTATTTTTGCACTGCAGAACAAACCTGTTACCTGACTTATGAGAGGCAGAGACAAAGTGCTGGGCAAAAGTGTTGTGCGAGCATTTTGTAAAGCGAAACTTCATCCTCTGGTAATATACGTACGTAATCCTGCACGGAGTCCCAGGCGTCCGTAACGGACGACTCGTCGCCGTACTTCGGAATGCTTGACTCCATTTCTCGGCGCATTTCGTCCTCTACCTAAAAATCAGAGAAAGCAGGTAAAAATATAAATACATGTAATAATAAAATAAACTTTGCTAATTTAACCTAATTTAATTTAATGTTATTTGAAAAATCCTTCTTTAATCTTTTACGCTTACTGTAAAGTTTGTTTCTCGGCCATACAAATATTACGCTCGGAGACGTTTTTTTGAAGTTCCATTAGTAGAAAATTGTTGATTCAGCAGTATCTTCGGTTTTCTGTGGTTTTCATTACGAAGCGCATTTAGAACTCCTGGGTAAGCAGGTGTTTCTCATTTCTTGATTGACAATCTAGTTAACTAATTACATTTGAGAGTAACGCCTTCGTGATCGTGCAGCACCCTGCCAGCAGGCGTAGTAACTAAGGAGTATTTAAGCAAGAGCGTGGAAATTTTGGGAGTTTTTAGACTCTAAGCTTAGCTTTTAGGAGTTGGAACGTGAAGGTTTTGCAGGAGCTTCCAGCTTTAGCTGTTAGACTGCTATGTACGAAGATAGCCCCGGAACTAAAAGGTCGCCGGCCTGACTCCTGTCCTCTGTCCGAACTTTGAAATAAAATATTCAACCTAGAACCCCAATGGAGTCGAGTCAATCATTTCAACAAGGAATAGCGTAAGGCCCATTCTTTACATACACATATACATATATTTCCCACCAATAAGCATGGCCGCCGGCAGCATAGTGCAAAGGGGGGGGGCAACCCCCCCTGGATTTTTGTATGCAGTGTTTTTTTCCCTTGCTATTTTGCTCTTTCCAACATGGTAACCATACGTTAAAGTAGTCTTTGCCCCCCCCCCCCCCCGGGAAATATTCTGCCGGCGCCCATGCCAATAAGTACAGTGACCTCCCACTTATACACATTTTAAGAGACCGATTTAAAAACGCATAACTCTTCATCTGAATTATAAGAGACAAAACGCTTGGGGAAAAAAAAATATTCGTAATAATATTGTTCTCAGTTAAAAAGAGTAATATTTATATTTTAAAATATTTAACTATACAATTTAGTTTAACTTTTAATTCAGAAATCGAATATGCGTATCATTTCATTCCACATAGGATAAGCTTTAATTGAACAAACATTCCTTTATGAAAATATCGTCAACACTGTAGTTTATTTTCGTTTAGGCCACGATTGTAATAAATCTCTTCTAACTCATTAAAAATATGTTATATTATTTGAAGTCAAGTCATAATTTTTTAGATAACGTCTCTCTTTTTCTAAGGTTCCTAAAGCAGTACCATAAGATGGGGCAGAAAGACCTGTTGCGTTATTATCACCTTATTTACAGTCATCTTCACCCATAATTCATCCAAAAACAGTTTCGGTATCTTAGTTTACTTCATATTATATTTTCATACACATTTCGAACATTCGCATTTTATAAACAACGTGCCATCAATGACGGATAACGGAGAAAAGTACATCTGTGTGACAGGATTTGTCAACTGCGCTGTTTATTTTCGCGTATAACCGAGAGAGACCATTCAAAATGGCGCTTATAAGTGAGAGACTTATGTCACTATTTTCCTATTCCTAGTGACGAGACCTTCCAAAATTCGCGTATAAAAGAGAGACGCGTATAACTGAGAGACGCATGAGTGCAGTGGCGCATACAGGATTTTAGTTTAGGGGGGGCTGAGCTGAAAATACTGCTGAACTCGGTTATAGTGAGATCGATAATAGTTACAACCCTCTTATAACGTCAAAATATTCAGTACCACTTGATTTGCCCATACAACACAAGCCCACAAGCAAAAACTCATTATAAAGTCATAAATAATTATCTGATCTTTTCAGTGATATTGTAACTGACTTTAACAGTGTTTCATAAACTCTCTGTAAGTATTTATTTAAAAACTGACATCTTTTTAGGTAAAAAATACTTTAGAAATAATTTGAAGACAATAAATAATATTAATAGTAATAATTCATTAGTGACAATTTTCATTTTTTTAAGTTTTTTACTTCAAACTTTCCACCTTTAGGGGGGGCTTGAGCCCCCATAGCCCCCCCCCCGTGGGTGCGCCTATTCATGAGTGAGATACACTTCCGAAACAATCACATTCCAGTGTGGGGGGGGGGGGGTGAACGAATTCGAGATACGTAAATTTCGACTAATGGACTAGATGGAGGTATGAAGTAAATTCGCATCTTTAAGTACCCTTGTAAACAGGGTAATTCAAAATTACAGGAACAAACTTGTAAGTGAGGTAGGTTATAATTAGACGGTTCCGAATCGCACAGCAGCATAAGGTCGGAAATGTCGTCTTCATATACCTGTCAATAATCATTTTAGAAGAAGTGTTCAAGTAATAGTGAACTTTCCGACCGCTGCTTCTATAAAACTTCATCATCTTTCACAGATTGCAGTTGATAGAAATTGTTAATTCAGAATTTCTTTTTTTCATTACATTAACCCATTTATGCCTAGCGTCCCTTTTTTGGGACGGCATTTTCGCTAGCATTCGAAAATGTTATTTATTTTTCCTAGCCTTCATTCGCGAGTGTTGAACCTCAATTCCACAAAATATTTTAATATGGCCAAGTTGGATGTTGACATTTCAATTTTTATTCATAATGATTTTAAATGAAATCATCCCTTGCTCAAAAAGTTGACATCAGAAATTTATCAATTACTTCTGGTGTTGGCAAAAATCGAAGAAAGTCGCGAAAATATCCAGGCACGAATGGGTTAATGAAACCGTTGTGCATTAATGATATTGTAGGAGGAAAGCCAATTGTTTATGAAACTTGGTTGAGAAATGAGACGCATGCTTCAACACTTCTTCCAAAGTGATTATTAACAGGCACATGAAGATAGCGTTTCTGACCCCCACATTACTGTATGAATCTGAACCGTCTTGGTTCATCCTACCCCTCCTAAAAGTTTATCCCTCTAATTTTGAATCACACTGTAGTTGGTTGGCGAATCAGTAACCTGGGGCTTGAAGGCGAAGATCCCCTTTCTGTAATCACTCCTACTTCCTCTTATGGTTGTTTGAATGCTTCGCTGTAGACCAGCGTTGCCACTTCTTTTTTTGCGAAAAACAGCGATTAGATTAATGCAAGGGTATTTTTTTCTCCTAACAACTAACAAAATATTGTGGTAGATGTGTTTCCGAGTTTCCATGAATGTCGACACTTGTGCACCTAGCGCCGAAAAAAAATGTCCCGAGACTGGACTGCCTTTCGAATCAGTTCATCATTGATCAGGTAGCTTCCACAGTTTCTAACTGCTTATTAAGTACATAGATGGCAGCACTCAACAAATTTATTACGTAACATAGTTTTTAAATACACATTAACTGTATAGATGTCAGCACCGAAGTATTTTTTAAAAGCAATAGCTGGAGAATAAATTGGTGTCACTAACATGATTACTAATAAGCATTGTT
Organism: Cheiracanthium punctorium; assembly: GCA_038373885.1. Taxonomy (NCBI): domain Eukaryota; kingdom Metazoa; phylum Arthropoda; class Arachnida; order Araneae; family Cheiracanthiidae; genus Cheiracanthium; species Cheiracanthium punctorium. The sequence goes on from JAWZYV010014111.1 coordinate 4,630, forward strand.
CGGCAAAAGTCGCTAATTATAAAAATAATAATGATTAAATAATAACGGACAACTAAGTTTGATAATAGGAATATCGCTGGATTCATCCATAATTAGCCGGGCCAGAGTAGGCCCAGGGACCTATTAACACACCTATTGACCTATTAACACAGACATGTGCGCCGGCAGCATAGGGCAAGGGGGGCAATGCCCAACCCTGGATTTTTGTATGTAGTGTTTTCCCTTGCTTTTTTGCTCTTTCCAACATGGTAACCATATGTTGAAGTATTCTTTGCCCCCCCCCCCCCAGGAAATATTCTGCCGGCGCCCATGAGCACAGATGGGGGTCCAGGGCAAAAGCTTCATTAGGGCCCCACTTATGAAAACTTTTTTATACTCTACAAAGCAACTTTCATATCACACTCTACAAAGAAGGGTGTTATAACAGCATAAAAATGATTATTGAATCAAGGTGCAAAATGAAATGGAATAGTTCGATGATAATAATATTATGTAGGAAAATAATATTTCAGCTATAGTATTTAATTTTTAATCGTTAGTTTCATTCCATATTTTCCAAGTACCAGAGCATTTATTTATAAAAGGAAACAGCTTCCTAAGTGGAGCAAAAGGAAGATCTATCCCACTTTAAATAAATGCTCTGATATGAACATTAGGAAAATAAATTTTGCCCATTACCATATTGTAGAACATGTTACTTGAAAAATAATACAGGTTGACTTAAATCCCTCGAAGGCCAAAAAATAGCGTCGAAGGATCGCATTTAAGGGGTCGTACATAAATTACGAAGAAAATATTTTTTTTTTTTTTTTTTTTTTTTTTTTTTTTCACTCTAGCAATAAACGTCTAGATTCAAATTCTTGTATATCCTCTAATCATCTCTGCTTAAAAATACCTCTGAGACGTTTTATGATGAAAGGTTAAAATTCGGCCCGTCACCTCTTTAGTGTATGGGGCACATTTTACTCACTGGGAATTTTTTGTACGGGGATCGCATAAAAATTTAGAACGTGTAACCTTTTGAAAAGTAACGAGAGGAATCTTTTCTTATCGTATCTTATTTTGAACATAATTTTCGATTAACATTGCCCGCTTATCCCCCATAGACAGTGGCGTAGACAAGGGGGGGATAGGGGGATCACAACTCCCCCCTCCCACATCAGGAATTTTTTGCCATACAAAATGTATATTCTTCACTCGCATATCACACACACGTATGCATATATGTAAGTTGCAGCGGTCGTAACTTTCCTCATGAAAAATTTCTGGCCAAGCCAGCCACTGTCCATAGATAACGAATTAAAGCGGGCTACCACCTTTTTGGGACACCCTATATGTATATCTAAATACTCCAGGCAGATCGAACTTAAAAATTTAGCTTGAAAACTAAGTTACTTCAACTTGAACAGGTGAAAACGAAATGCATAAAAACCGTGTGTTATAGCAGCGCGGTAAACAAACATATGACTGATTTAAGAGAAAAGGGCGGAATGATATGAGATGGATGTAAGTCAGTACTCTTTGTAAGTCCAATTTACGCATCAGCACGCTGACATTTGCCCCTCTTTTATGTACTTTTATCTACAAAATGTGCCCCGGAAATAAGGGGGGGACTCTTTAAATTTACAGGCAAATCCCTTAAATTGGCAACATAGCACGTCGGTGTTATCGCTTAAGGGATTTACCCCTTCAAAACGGTTTGAATCATTCATCAGTGATTACCGTTTCAAAACAGTTTATCAGTACATAGAATTTCTAACTACGCTTTTTACTGCATAGACCAGATATAATTAACAGAGACAAACCAAAGCTTTTGAGGCACTTGTTCCATCAGCTGACTTGTGGCAAAATCTCACGCGCATCATTCTCGCGCATTCAATACTCCTTCTATTTCTATGGAACATTTGCGGCCAGTGCGCTCCTTTTCGTTTCCATCGTTCTATTTTTAAGAGGGGGTGGGGGGGGGGAAATGGCAAATAGCTGTTCTGCGGGTGAATACAAATCATGATTTGGGAAAGATTTTACAGTGACCTTTCACAGGTGATGTTTTTTTTTCTTCGTGTTTTTAAAACAAACTTTTCTAAATGAAGGATTTTTCATTGTATCTATATGCACTAATCCTTGACGATCAATTTTTTTTTTTTTTTTTTGGCGCCAAGAGGGCTTGTAATGCGTATGCTGAGAGTCAATTTGTCTTGTTGTTTACACTTCCCCCTCTCCAAAATATAGCGATGTAGTTCAAATCTAGAATCTCTCTTCATTTTCGTGAGTCAAGTTACACGGTTCATCCTTTCCTCACTTTTCCAACGGGTTTTGAACGGCGATGCACTCTCTAGTATAATTCTACTATCTGATTTACTACTTTAACAGGGTTGCCAATTTATCCGATTTGTGGCTAGGTCTGGCCAACTTAGCCATACCGAAGTATCTTGTAAATCGAGAATAAGAGTCAAAATCGCAGCATAAGCACCTAGAAGTAAACGATGGGGTCTTTGCAACGGCAGAAGTTCACAAGTTAACAGGCACTAGCGTAAGTGGCACGAACTTGGATGTAGGATGATCATCGACGCATTCTAAAAGAGCTAAACGCAGTTTGCCTCTAATATGGCGCTGCGAGTCGTAATCATTAAGTTTATGTTGAGCGCATGCGTGAGTTAGTAGTAGATTGCATAATGATTCGTCACTAGAGGGCTCTTATGTAGCATATTCATTAAACGGGGGGTCAAGTATTTTCTTTTGAGAGGCTGGGCTATTAGAGATGCCAATTTAGCTACTTTGTGGCTAGATCTGGCAACCTGGCAATACCGACATATTTTGTAAATCGGAAATGAGAGTCAAAATGACTCAAAAAACACTTACAGACAAGCACATTTCAGCAACACAAGCACTTAGAAGTAGACGCCAATGAATAATTTATTCTTTTTCTCTGCTTGAAAATATTTTTAGCCATTTCAACTCGGCCACTTTTAACTTTGATTTCATCCACTTTTTCTTCAACAAAGTTGGCAACATTGCTTTCAACTGGTAGCACAAACACTTCACTGAATGGAACCCGCCCAGAATAAATTAGCATTAAATTAGTAAGAGAAGAAATTAATTAAAAATATTTCGATTAAATGAATTCATTTCTGAAGAGAAAAACTCATTCAAATTTGTTAATGAAATGATATATTGAATTATACGGTACCTGATTCCTGAATACATATCCTAGGATTCCTCCTACCAGCATGACGATATATATGATAAACAAGATGATAAAGAACTGTTGAGAAGAAAAAGAATTTTTTTATTTATCATTACACATTGTAAATACAAAAATCACATAGAAATAAAGCTATGCTTGAATTAATTACGCGAATTTAACCCCTTAGAGTTAAATCCCATCTCTTATATGGGCTGGACGTCTTTTTCTGTGAGTACTAATAGCTGGTGCTTTGAACCAACTTTTGTGCAAAATTAATAATAACGTAGTTTATTTTTCGGGTCTGTATATATTCTAATGGATCCCTTTAACAATTAATGACAGCACTGACTCGTATGAATGTGTATGAATGATGCTTGAAGTAAGTTTTTTGGCCAGTCGATTTTTTTTTTCTTTTCAAAAGGAAAAAAAAAAAAAAAAAAAAAAAAAAAACCCTAAATATTTGTGGAATTGCTAAGTGTATTATTTCAGTAAATATTTCTAAAATAATAAATGAATAAGAATTAGAATTTTTTTTTCATTTATTTACTGAAAAACTAAAAAGGTAATAAAAGGAAAGACGTAAATTTACTGATGTTAGTACTTTTATGTGCCAACAGATAGCAATACTGACCGCCTTGTACGAGGAATTTTATCCAGGTGTACAAGTGGACTGGGAATTTATCTTAATGCATCGGTTTTAATGATGTTTTTATATGTCACTCGTTACACGTGGCATCTTGTCCCCTCCTTTCTTTTTTTAATTTTTTAGAGTTTTCTCCTCATTTTATAAAACTTAAAAAAAAAAATCGATCTCTTCCTCTTTCACCATTTTCGTGCTGCACCTTTCTATCGACTTTTTTGTTTTACGTTCTTGTAAATTTTTATCTGTTTTGGAAAGAAACGTCGAGACCAGTGGGGCAAAGAACCAGTGGGTTCGGAGGTCTTTTGTGACGAAAGTACCTCTGAAATATCAGCCTCAGAATTCAAAAATTCGTCTTTAACAGCCGTCGCATTTTTGATCTCGTGAGTGTTTAACCAAGCGCGAGTAAGGCCCTTATAATATTCCATTTATCCTATTTAAAGTTAGTAAACGGATGTTTTGTTTTAAATGAAATATTGGCAATGTTAGGTAGTTCCGCAATCTGTTGAACACGCAGTGCTAGCAGAAATGACTGTATCCATGCAGCAAAAAAAAGATAATAAACGCCTGTGGCATCTTCAGCCAATACTTGGGAGAAGACGCAACATGGTTCTGAAATAAATTCAATGTGTTTTAAATTTTATTTCGTATATTGTATATTATAGTGCAAGATTTAAATTAAGTTAAAAATAATAATGCAATATTATAATAATGATAATTTTCTATATTTTTGATTAACAAAATATTTATGATTTTACTATACTGTTTTACAATGTCTACCATATATGTGTATTATATACTTTTACATATCTTCTTCTTTTTCAAGGTATTAAAACATTCTATGCAAATATAATTCCCATTTTATTATCACACAGAGTGTATGCGTTGAAATTACAAAAGGAAAACGGATCGAGCTTCTTGGTCAGAATCAAATTTAATTCAATAAAATAATTAAATTATGGGTCAGAATTAAACATGTAGTGTATGTAAAGGATATTTTTACGCTAAAAAGTTCTCAAGCGTGATTGAATTCAGTTCATCCAATGCAAGAAATTTTACGGAGATTGGAATAATGATCATTTTTACTGTTGTGCAGACTAACGCTCAAACTTGTATTCTCATTACTTTCAGTTAAATAATTTTGAAAAAAAAATTAATTCAATTTGTTGCACCGTAGGAAAAGAATACGACAACTCTACTTCGGTTCAATAATATAGCTCGGTGATCTTACGCGCTGTAGAGCATTTCGACAGGTCTAACCTCTCTGCGACGGGTCTAGCAGCTTCCGTAATACATTTCAATGGAAAAAACCCCGTAAATTCAAGTTCTTGGATGATTGTAATGGATTGACTAGGTTAAGAAGACCTTCTCCTTTGATTTTCCAGGGGCATTTTTATGTTTTGAAGTGATTAAGGATCATTAAAACGGATATTTCTAATACCCCTTTCCTGTGTTATAAGAAGACAATAGGAGAATCTGGTCAGGAGATGGGCTGTCGGCTTTCACCCATCATCACTGGACGTCACTGAGGATGTCATCGAGGACGTCACTGAAACGTCACTTCTAAATGCCGTTGATCAGTGAAAGGCTACTACATATCGAGCTCGCTCATTACCGCTTTATTTGTTTCCTAACCACGTAGTTTCAATGATACGAAACCATGAAGCGGCCTTTCATAAAGGACGATAATCAACGCATTGTAAAAGAACTAAATGAAATTTGCTTGTAAGATGGAGCTGTGAGTCGTAATCATTGATTTATTGTTTTGCGCATATGTGCGCTGCTTCATGAACACTTACATCATGAACACTACCGGGCCTGCTTGTGCAATCCGAAAGAGGCCTGCGTACCTTTCCCGATTGGTTAGATTCGGCCGTCAGATGACGTATCTAACTGCTGGAGCCAATAAGTAAGCATCCGTAGGCCTCTTTGGATGACTCATCGGAGCGCACAAGCAGGCCCGGTAGAATCACGATGGCCCCGACACACCCTGGATTAAAAGAGCTCTCTGTCAGTGACTGTGAGGAACGGCGTCCGTTATACTCACCGTGAAGAGCATGCACCTGATCTCCTTGATGGCCCCGAAGCAGCCCAGGAAGGAGATGAGGAAGATGATGACGCCCGTGGTGATGAGGAGGGCGGCCGAGCTCACGTAGAGGTTGCTGCCCAGGAGGCGCTCCATGAAGGACCGGTCCACCAGGGTCCACACGCCGACAGCGAAAACCACGATGCCGCATATCTGAGAACAACGAAACGAAATGGACAGAAACCATTAAAAAAAACATACTAATTAACAAAAATCTAAAATTCTTCCAGATTTTAGTTACGCACTCGGAAGAATTTCAGACTTTTTAAAATCTATTCAATCAATTCTGCCATATAGAGGAAAACGATAACTGCATAAGTGCTCATATAGACTCCCGTTCGCATCATTTTGTTCCTGAAAATGGCATCCATTGTTGTGTGGCCCCTAGCGGTGAAATGTTTTGGATGAGTGCGTATTGGAAAATCTAAAGTATCCATTTCAGTTATGAAATCGGATCCTGGATAGGAATTGAATTCCATGTTAAAATCTCCTACTAAAACAGTCTTACAATCATCCTCCTTCGGCATCGTTTCGAATAGAGCGTCTCATTTATCTTCATAAGAAATTCGAGGACTAGCGTACGTAACTGCAAATCTCACTTTATCTTGAATACACGCTATGACCATTTGAACACCATTGATCTGGCTCGTGTAGGCACTAGAGATGAGACGGGCTCAGCCCGAGCCCGAAAGCCCGAGCCGGAGCCCGAACTCTGTAATTCACAATTGCTTTCGGGCTCGGGCGGGCTCGGGCTCGTGAAAATTTTCTTCTTTATGGAACATACTCCTTGAAATAGATTTTTAAAAGTGATTCATGAGGAAAATAAAAGTACTTATAAAAAAATAGTGGCACAGGCGCCTAGAAGGTGCGTGAAGCTCTTTGGGTATTTCAGAACGGCGGCTTATATTACTTAATCATGAGATCTGACATTTTTTGATGAACACGTATATAAAGAATTAGAAAGTGCATTGAGAGTTTGCAACTATATTTTTCTTTAATTTGCAGAAACGGCAAAATTTATATTCTACCAATGAAGTAATTGAACTTTTTTTTTTTATCTTTAGCTGAAATTTCGGGCTCGGGCTCCGACTTAAATAATATTGCTCGGGCTCGGGCGGGCTCGGGCTTCAAAAAATGAGCCCGAACTCATCTCTAGTAGACACGGGTAAAACGTTTCATTAAGTTGTCCTTTATAAAAATCATAACTCCAGATGGCTTTCTGTTTTGGAAACCACTGTCTATCCGTTCGGCCAAAGTGAATCCTGGTATTTGAAAATCATCTGAAGGGATAGTCCATGTTTCCGTTAGAAAGATCAAATCACTCTGCAGAAAACATGAATCAAACGGAAAAGTGACCACGGCGCGCCGCGCAGACAAAAATCCCGTGCTTGCAAGAAATAGCACCCGTGTGCTAAAAAACGCCATGCTTTGAAAAAATAGGAAAAGGACAGCAGCTTTACAAAATTAAAGCTCGAAAAATATTCGATTCAATCGATTTTGTTTTCAGATATTTTTCAATAGAATCTCGATAGTTTGAGTCTCGATTGTTCGAGTTTCCCATCAATTCGAGTTAGTGAAAAATACAGCTTAGCCCTCATATAATGACCAACACATACAAAGCGCGTGAAAGAATTTTTTCGCGCCACACAATTCAAATACCTGGTGCACCCAGAAGGCACTTTCAGAAATCCCCCTCCCAAAGAAAACGGGTGTATTCTTCCTATAGATGCCTTCACAGACATTTCTGTGCAGTGTCGACAGGCTCCCTTGACTATGGCGCGATTTTGCTGGGCGGAAACAGGTCAACGTGTTAGTACAAAAACAATGGACTACTATTTTCCGATATAACTAACCTGTTATAATCATGAGCCATGTAATAATATGCAAGTACATCTTTCAATTTAAATGTGCACTCAAATGACAAAATTGCTTTGTTTCCATTTATTTGTTTATTAAATTTCATGACTCCGATAACTGGAGTTTTCGATAGTTTTAAGCCTATACTTTTAGATAGTTTTAAGCAAGCTTGGTCTCGTCTACCCTGAATTATCGAGATTACTGTATATGAAAGTACAGAATACTGTAGATAATGGCAGAATGAAATGCAGAATACTGTATATAAAAATAAAATGCTAAAAAAGATAGCCCTATATGTATAGCGGGATTCAGAACTCTGTCAAAAACATTTAGGGTTGGTAGAGAGAGAATCATGAAGGTTTGTGGAATCAGATAGCCGTGGCTGACGAGAAAGACAGGCTGCGGCGCAGACATTGGGTCACACCCCTTTTGATCTCGAAGAGTCACGCGACCTAGGGTTGTGGCCATCTTACTGTGGCGATCAAGATGGCCACACCTCCTAAGTCACATGACTCTGCGAGGGCAAAAAGGGTGTGTCCCGCAGTGGACTGGGCGCTAAACTCCGTTCCCATAAGAACACGGCAAGTGAAGCAGCATCTGGCTTGGCCATTGCTTGGGAGGGACTTCCCCCTCTCGGCCCGTCAGCTGTGGAACCGTGTACGCTAATGGGAGCTGGTGCACGTAAAATCCGTCGTGGCTCCAAAATCCTCCAAGTTGTTAAACGATACCTCTGGGGGTGCCGATTCCAGGGGGTTGGTCCCTCCTCTGGAATTGGTTCAAAATTACGGGACCCCGAGCTAAGACGGACTTCCTCCCACTGGGACTCATTGAAATGGAAGCCGCTCCTTCAGCCCATCGCCTGCCTATATAGGAGGATCTGACACCGCAACGCGGTTGCCAGAGGGCATTAGCAACAACAACAACAAAAAGGGTGTGACCAAATGTCAGCGCCGCAACCTGTCTTTCTCGTCAGCCACGTCAGATAGCAATATGCGGTCGGAAAAGTCGTCTTCATGGGACTGTTAGTTAATCACTTTGGAATAATAGTGATCTTGCCGACCATGGGGCATCGAAAACTTATGGATCTTTCACAGGAAGTACTTGACAGAAATTGATTATTAAAATAGGGATTATTCACTGATTACAGGATTGGCTATTTCATTCATTATTTAAGTGATTATTAAGAGTTAAATGGAAACGACGGTTCACGGTTTTGCATCCCCCTTCCGCAAGTGATTCTAATACGTCTTGGTACCCTGTACCACTTCTCAGATGTTTTTTCACTGGAGTTCTGGCTCGTATATTGACTCGTATATCGTATTCTGACCTGTATATGTATCGATATAATATATATGTTTTATAAAAACAAGTTAAGCTAAAGTATTAGGTTGTAACGAAAGTTTTCCGCCACTGTAAGTATAGTTCGCGTTGGTGTCTTTGCCAATATTTTGCCAAACGATTTTTGTTATTTGAAAGAAAAAGACTTGTTTTAGAGCATTGTGTTGTGAAATCCGTAAAAAAATATCGTTATGATTAAGTATAAGGTGTCTGAAATGGAACTATCACGCTACCAGATTGAACCATCATTTACTCTCAGTTCTGTCGCAAAAAGTCAGCAACAGAATGACACCGAATCATGTGTACAGCTTAAGGTACTACTGCTGTAACCTATGACACAGTGAAGATTTGGTACCGAAAGTTCAAAAACGAGGACTAGGACATTAAAGAAGCAGAGAGCTCTGGCCGACCTATTGATACTGATGAGGCCCGCCTACGAGAATTTGTGAAAGAAGATAAAATATTCATCCACTCGAGAGCTAGCTAATAGAGTTAAACTTTAGTGCCATGTCCAATAGTCGCGCTAAGCATATCGCATAACTTGACATCTAAGGTCAATAGCTGGGTACCGCGTGAGCTGACTCAGCAAATCTGGCGGAAAACTTTCGTTACAACCTGATAGAACGAACGCATCAGCGAAGAAAACAGTTGCTTATTTCAAAAAGGAAAATACTTTGACTTTACCTCCTTTTTCCCGAGGAGATATTATTACTCAAGAACTTTTTACTCCCCTGAAAGTTACATAACATTTATATAAGGTTTGCTGTTGATAAAAGTGTATAACACTGAGTCAAAAAATAATTTGATTTTTGGTGGGTCCAGCATAATTTTGTTTATTTTGAAAGTTGTTCATATAAATTGAATTGCGACGACGATAGAGCGAAAATTGAAAATTTGCTTACCAGAATGATAAAATTGGCCAGAAAGAGGGCGAACTTCACGATCTTGGCAGATCCTTCCACCATGCTTGGAAGCTGTAAAAGAAATCACAAGTAACTCATGGAGCATGCGCAGAGTTGTTGGACGCCAGTTTTAGCTTCACGCAACCTGTTCGCTTGCCACGCCACAAAATTCAAATACCTGTTCGCACCACAAAGTTCAAATAAATACCTGGTGCACCCGGGTGTCACATCAGAAATCCCCCTCCCAAAGAAAACGAGTGTATTCTTCCAGATGCCCTCACAGACATTTCTATGTACTGCGATAAATGTATGGTTTCAGTATCTGCCTGTGTGCGTCGGCAACGTTTATAAAAAGGAAAAAAATATGTATGTGTGTGCGTGTGTATATATGAGTGCGTGCGTATATAATGTTAATAATAATAATTAGTGGTAATAATAAAATATATTTAAATATAAGGTAATATTACAGTGGAATAAAATAAAAATAAAAATAATATAAATAAATGATTTATTTTTAATAAATTAAATAAACGAGTGTAATTATGTCTAATATGTAATGGTGTACAATCTGAGGCTCTTTGCCATGAAAATAAGAGCTCAATAAATATAAAATGAGCAAAAATAGGGTAATGCAATGTTTATGTTTTATAATGTTGATAGCGCTTTTAATGTTTTAATGTGTTTTTATGTTTTTTAACTTTAAAATGAGCAAAAATAAGGGTGATGTAATATTTTTGTCTTAATGTTCATAGTGTTTTATAGGTTTTTAATGTTTTAATGTGTTTTTGAGTTTTTTTTTTTTTTTGGACTTTCTGATATGTGTAATTTTTGAAGCCTGTGGTTTTTTTTTTTTTTTTTTTCCCGAGAGCAAAATAAATTTCCCAGCGAAGGAGTTTGTACGACGTAAACCGTTTTGCTCTCTCCGCCTTCGGCTTGCGTGTATTGCCCCCTTGGCTTAGATCCCTAGAGTATACCCCACCGTAATCCCACCACAAACAAACAAAACAAATTAAGGGTCCTGTCTGAGAAATATACTATATTTTAGAATTGAACCACTCCTACGTTATACCTATCGTTCGTAAATCTGAACGATAATATGGGAGCTGGAGGGGGGGGTGCATAAACCCCTCCCTGCCCATAAATAGGGTCTAGGCCAATGAGTCTTGGCTACTTTTGACTTACAACTACCATCTCTTTAATGGTAACCGTTTAGACAACGGTTTAAAGTAAAAGTACGCGTTGAAAACGTTATGTTCGATGAAAATATCGATTTTTTTAATGTTGTTGAAATATTAAAATTACCATCTTTTAGCTTTCCAAAACCGTTTAAGTTTTATAGCTACCTTAGTTAGTACCGAAGTTACAGCTATTTAAATGTTACTCAAACACCAGACTTCTACATGTGTTTCGAAACTTATTTCTAGCTTTTTACTCAAAATAAAATTTTACACTTTTCAGTTGAACGCAAAACCTCATAAAATAAAAAATTACCATGAAATATCTTGAAATTTTGCATACATGTTTTAAAAACAGTAATAAAAGGAACGGACTATACTCATTATTACGTATTAAAAATTTTATATTGTATAATAATTTATATTTTGACTTGTGAAGAATTTTCAGAAATATTTATGTATGCATGTATTTTAAAAGCTCTATTTTCTCAGATATTTAGATTATTTTTATGAGAATAATTTTTCTCCCTAGAAAATTTCATGGTGATCATTATTTAATTTAAAGAATATTGATACACAGAGTGAATCTAAACTCTTGGGCAAAACTTCAAGGGGTGATAGGTCACATAATAAGGAATCAGAATCACAAAGCAATGTGGGGGTCAAAAACGCCGTTTTCACTTACCCGGTAATAATCACTTTGTGAAAAGTATTGAAGTGTTCGTCTCATTTCTTAACCAAGTTTCATAAACAATAGGCTCGTCTCTAAAAATTTCATCCGTGAAATAAAATAGAATTTTTAAACTATGAATTTTAGTCTTCTGTTTTCGGAGAAAAATACGTTAGTTTCTGACGAACAAGGGTCGGAAAGTGCACTGTTGTTTCAACACTTTTTTCCAAAGTGATTATTAACAGCTACATGAAGACGATGTTGCCGACCCCACATTGCTATGTGATTCTGATTTCTTATTAGGTACCCTATCACCTCTTAAAGTTTTGTCCAAGAGTTTAGATTCACCCTGTATACGTTTATTTTTAAATGATCATGTTTTGCGGAAATGTTCATTCACCTTTTTCCCTATTTCTCTAACTAAATTTACCTTTTAATATAAAAAAAAAAGTTTTGATTTTATACTTACCCTAATTTTTAAGTCATGTGATAATAAAATGCACCTCTTAAGTTAAAAATTCAAGGTATTCTGAAAAAAAAAAACTTTCGAACGTGTACGGTTACCTTATTTATTTTTTTTTCGATTTTCTGAGTGAAAATATCATCATTCATCAGAGCTTGACCAAACGAGTGTGGGACGAAACATACAGCAACCCTTTAATCATAAAAGAATGATCGAAATCTGTCATGTGATCATCTCCTCCTTTTTGAAGTCGGTTAAAAAAGTGGGACAGTGAATTTCAAAATGCACCAACAACACAAGTCAATAGCAAAAATCAATATGTGCCTCCACCGCTGACCATCTGAAGGCCAGTCTTGCGGTTCAAGCTACATATTTTGCTTATTTCCACGTATAAGGGTCGAATCGATGTTTGCATCCACACAAAAAATAGCGAATGGGGGAAAAAAAAACAAAAAACAAAAAAAAAAATCGGGCGTTTTGTGACGCAAAACCGTACTTGGTTCGAAGAATCGGTTACTATAGTTCGATTTGCTCATCATGTGGAAATCGGTTCAGTTCACGCAACCATCGGTTAAATGTCACAGGGGTCACGTGACAGGAAATTTTGGATGAAGGTTGGGGGCACGTATCGTTTTCAGCAGAGGCGTAGCCAAGGGGGGGGGTTAGGGGGGTCATAACCCCCCCATGAGGAATTTTTTGCCTTATAAAATGCATATTCTTCACTCCCTCATCACACACATGTATGCATATATGTGAGTTGCAGTAGTCGTAACCCCCCCCCCTCATGAAAAATTTCTGGCTACGCCCCTGGTTTTCAGAAATAGGAACTTTAAAACAGATGTTTGAAATCCAAATATTTTCGGACAAAATTGGGTGAATCTCCCAACAAAATGTTTTTTGTAGTCCTGTACAAACTCCATAAGTCCCGTACACACTAAAATCTATACAGGTACCACAATACACACCAAAATCTATACAGGTACCAAAATACACACCAAAATCTATACAGGTATCACAATACACACCAAAATCTATACAGGTACCAAAATACACACCAAAATCTATACAGGTATCACAATACACACCAAAATCTATACAGGTACCAAAATACACACCAAAATCTATACAGGTGGCAAAATACGCACTAAAATCTATGCAGGTACCAAATACACACCAAAATCTATACAGGTACCAAAATACACACCAAAATCTATACAGGCTGCAAAATACGCACTAAAATCTATACAGGTACCAAATACACACCAAAATCTGTGCAGGTATCAAAATACACACCAAAATCTATACAGGTATCAAAATACACATCAGCATCTGTACAGGTATCAAAATACATACCAAAATCTGTATAGTTATCAAAATACACACCAAGTCCTGTACAAACTCCGTAAGTCTCGCACACACTAAAATCTATACAGGTTTTTCGACGTTACACAGTTATACAGGATTTTCGACGGTGACCTGCAATACATATACCTAATTTGAGCTCAATCGAACGCAACTGTTTACACACTAACGTACTTTCAAGAGTTTGCGTCCTTAGGCCATAATCTACAAGATCGTGTATATTACAGCCTAAATGTTCTTTTTTGTAGCCTTGTAAAAAAACTATACTTCCTCAGAAAACCGAAATCAAAAACAGTTATGTATAGTAGTATGTATAATGTATATAGATATATGGAGGGAGATCCGCTTCCAGACTGATAAACTTGCAGGGGGTGTAGGGGGGTTCAGAATCACATAGCAATGTGGGGTCGGAAGCGTCGTCTTCGTGTACTCGTTAATAATCTTTGGAAAGAAACATTTGGCAAACTTTAAAAATATTACCTATTTATTGAAAATACATTAAAAATATATATTACCTATTTATTGAAGATTTTATCGAGGATGTAAAATAACAGGCTATTACTAGTACCTAATTACACTTAAAATTTAATATTTTCCTCTTTCTTGATAGTCCGTCTTTATGTATTATAGATAACTAACAATAAAGAATCAATTTTAGAGATATTAATTTTGATAATTAAGATAATAATACATTTTATAATAATTAAGATAATAATTAAGATAATAATACATTTTATAATATCAACAAGCTGATTATTACTATTATTATTATTTACTGTCATACATATATAAAATATAAATAGCAAATAAGAAATAACAAATTATCAGAATGGAACTAACATTGTTAAATGATTCTTTAATGAAATTTTTTCTAAATATTACGCAAAATTTAAAGATAGAGAAATTATGGTTTAATTCAAAGCATAAATTTTTAATACAAGAACGTGATTTAAAATTTTTACTAACCAATTTTCACTGTAAAAAATGGAGGAACTATGTTTGTACTCTGTATACACACTTTAATTAAATTAGGCATTACATTATATTTAAAAAAATTAAAATATGCTTTTTCTTTTAAATACACCTGTACTTCTAATTTTGAATTAATTTTTTTTTAACTTGACAAACAAATTGAATGCAGGAATTACAAAAATGATGAGCCTAACTGCCAAGGTAAAGGAAAATATGGATATTTTAAACATGACTGCTCAATTGTAATAGCTGATTATTTTTAACGCCACCCAAAAAAAATGAATGATGTCTTGCCAGGTTCTTTTCAGCTATACTAATTTCGAAAAACACAAAAAAAAAAAAATTACAAATTCAACTTAGGAAATTTCAATAACTTTCAAATATTCTTTTGTGAAACGGCAAAGATAAAATAACGGTAAATAAAAACAAAATGCATGTGTCAGTGTACAGGATTTATACATTCACATATGCGTTAAAAATCATTTAATCAAAATGAAAGCATTGACGTATTTGTACGTCTATTACAAAAATCTTAAGAAAATTGTTTTTCAACAGTGGAAACAAAAAGGTTCAGATATGTGGACCTCTGGAATGAAGAAGTTAATGTAAAGAGGAAAAAAATTAATTGACATCGTCAAGCTATATTTTTTATGTAAGGCAAAACATCGAACAAAATAACATAAACTTAATCTCTCTAGGTCAAATAGATATTGAGAGCTACATCCTCTTAAAGATTACCATACCATGAAAAAATTTCCGACTTTTTTCGGAATTTTAAAAATGTATAATTTTTAAACGAAGAGTAGAAAAACTCAAATTCTCCAATTTCACCTCAAAGGCGTGTGCAGCTAAAAGAATTATTATAATCTAGATTTAGAATGCCAAAAGTATTTTCTTTTATTGGTTGGATTTATATGGAATTACCTTTTTATGCTAATCTCTTTTTAACCTTTAGTATAGTTAAAATGAGTGAAACTCAGTATTAGATGCACTATTTTTGTAAAAGGAGGGGGGGTACCAATTCCATCTTCCTTAACCCCAAAGGGTTCTCAAACTGATACTTCGGGTTATTTACGATTGCATACTTTTGGTTGCAATATTTATAACATCATGTAATTGTTTTAGCCTTGAGATAACCCTTGCGTCATTGACCCCTCGTCAACCCTTGCGTCATTGACCGGGGTGGGGTCATGGTAATTTAATCATTTCCAATTAATCCTATGTAAAATGGCTTTTAATCCTCTTTATTTACATAAATCTTTTCTATACATATCATTTTAACCCCTTTCGGGATAAATTATTGTTGAGTTTTATGCTTTATACTTTCCGATATCATTCCTCAAAATTCAGGTACTGAGATACCCATTATTGTATCTTTTGTAATATACAGATTGTAAATGATTATTATAACAAACATAAGCAAACATACATCTTCAATAATAATTATTATTATGAATTATTTATTTTTCTTTGAATTATTTATTATTCTAGTCGTGCAGTCAGTTATTACATGATTATAAAATCGGTAGCAAGTATTGAGACAAACGGAGAGCGTAGATACTCGATGTGGGTACCGCGGTACCAGTTATTTAAAAAAAAAAATACGT
Organism: Cheiracanthium punctorium; assembly: GCA_038373885.1. NCBI lineage: Eukaryota > Metazoa > Arthropoda > Arachnida > Araneae > Cheiracanthiidae > Cheiracanthium > Cheiracanthium punctorium. Next base: position 20,886 of record JAWZYV010014111.1, read on the forward strand.
TGTGTATTTGGTCATTGACGCAAGGGTTAAAAAAAAAAACCACGTGATTTTCGAAGAACGGCAGGACAGAAGCCGATCGGCAGAAATCATAAACACTCTCTTCAGCCAAATGCGGAAGCGCTGAAAACTGAATTATTCATTCAAACAAGAAAGACAAACCATGCTAAACATATCGATTATTAAATGCTTTCCAACACAGCAACCTCTTTTGCTTCAAATTAAGCGTCCACTCGAAGAAACGCGATACCCCTCACGGTCTTTATACACAAAGGAAAATAAACTAATTGCGTCAAGGACTCTAAAAACTTCAGGATGATTCTTCACAAGCTGCACTACGCAGAATGAAACAACGGAGTGTCCTTTATGCAACTTTCAACATTGAAACTTTCACAGCAAAAATCTTAAGGGTGACGCATCATGCTAAATTTTTTATTTTTAACAAGTTTTTCTGAAAGTTTCATATCTAATACAAGTTTGTTATGTATTAGCTTGGAAATAGCTTTTCTTAAAAAATCTGAAGTTCTTGGCATAACTTGTTTATTCGTATTTGTGTATCGAAATCACGTGACTTTTTTCGACATACTTATAAATACAGTTAAATGAAGATATTAGTGGTATAAACGTTCGTATACTTGTTGCATTGCCCTCGAAATGGGTGAGTGTCTCTAAACTGACACAGACCGAAATGTATTGGGGTTCTTTAGGGCGCTCCTGCGAAAGAACTACTTCAAGTGCAGCGTGCATCCATCAGAATAAGGTACCAGGTACAGTACATAGTAATATACACAATTTTCATAGAAATCGATGCATACATTTACGGCAGTTACAACACAGAGAGACAAACTGAAATCATAAACAATTTTCAACATTGTTGAAAAATGATTAAAATATAGTTTAAAAAAAACTTTCAGAAGAATTAAACTCTAAATTGAAGAGGATTCAAACGTAAACTTACGTAAAAAACTACGTTTTGTAATTCCCTTTTCGAAAAAAATAAACAAATAAAAGTCAGATATCCACCTGGCACTTCCTGAGATCTTATATAATTGCACACAGATATTTAAAAAAAAGTATTCTCTGTTCTTTTTTCACTTCTTAGATATCAGTTTGAGAAAAAACAACCAAACACCTCTGGAATAAACTTTTTTTTAAAACCTTTTCTTTGAAAAAATGCTCCGGCTACAGCTTATGTGAGCCTCACGTTGCTTTGTTGTCACAGCATCAACATTGTTGACGTTGTCAGGGGTAACTATTGCGCGAGTGATTTGAATTTCCGAAGGCTAAAACCGTATATTACAGATTTCTGACCGATGGCTTTTGAAATCGTTAATACAAATGTTCTTTTTTTTTCAACTTTTATTTTTTACTTAATTCTAGAAGGCCAGTTTTTTTTTTCAAAAGCTTTCCAACAGTAACAAAGTATCGATTAGGGATTTCTACAGTAAATAACCATCGATTGCTTCAAAATTTAAATAGGTTATTCATAGACTCGGTTATTCAAAACAAGTGTCAGCAAAATATTTTTGTAGGAATGTAATGGTTATTACAGTGACGGGCAGACAAAGTTTTTTGTTGACAGTTGCATGAAATGGATAGAAATCACAAAAATTCTGAAATCCAAGTAATGTACAGACAAAAGTCAGCTTTCATTTATTTAGGTATACATACTGAAGGAGAATTCAGTGGATTTCGCCTATGCAGTTCTAGCATTTTCATAATTTTAACTTTTTACCGTTCAGTGAATTTCACGTGGATATTTTTGAGTTTTTGTAGGTTAAAAATAAAAAGTATGTCTTCTTTCGATGAGAGGCTCCACTATGGCCGAGTGTATAAGACACTGAATGTGGTAGATGGCTGAAGTGTGAAGATCTAGGGTTCTGGCCTTGTGCGGGGCTGTTAATCTATCAATCCGGTTTTCTCTAGATGTAACGTGAATACGCGTTAGAATTCTTTAAAAAGCCCTACTCACAGAGCCCCACCCCTCCAGGATTTGTCTTAGACCACAAAATCAAATGACATGAAATCAGACCTTCCGTGAAAAGAACGGGCACTCCGCGAGCTATTCTTAAAACAACTCTTAGGTTCCTAGTAGAGATGAGACGGGCTCAGCCCGAGTCCAAAAGCCCGAGCCCGGGCCCGAACCGGGCTTGGGCTCTGTAATTCACAACTGCGTTCGGGCTTGGGCTCGTGAAAAATTTCTTCTTTATTGAACATACTTCTTGAAACAGATTTTAAAAAGTGATTCATGAGGAAAATAAAAGTACTTATAAAAAAAAAAATAATAGTGGCACAGGCGCCTAGAAGGTGCGTGAAGCTCTTTGGGTATTTCAGAACGGCGGCTTATATCTTACTTAGTCATGAGATCCGACATTATTTGATGAACTTGGATATAAAGAATTAGAAAGTGCATTGAGAGTTTGCAACTATATTTTTCTTTAATTTGCATAAACGGTAAAATTTATTGTATTCTATCAATGAAGTAATTGAATTTTTTTAATCTTTAGCAGAAATCTCGGGCTCGGGCTTCAAAAAATGAGCCCGAACTCATCTCTAGTTCCTAGCTGCATACCCGTTCTTCGCACAGTAGGAAACGAATATTTCTCTTACTGGTGTTATTTCGAATTAATTCTAGTGATGTGGAATCTTCAAAATTGCATAATTATTTGTCTCGTGACGTAAAGTTTGCGTCATAAGTACGGGAAAAAAATATCACGATATGCGACCGAAACTCTTTATTTTCAAAGTGCCTTGCTCCTACATGATATAATGCTGTCTTTTAGTTTAAGTTACAGCATTAATACCTGTGGAATAATCGTAAACGAGGTGAGCAAATGCTTTATTTTATCATGTGCAGTTCGTAAAGCGTGAACAGTGCGTTGATGCAGTCATGCTGCAGACTATCTTACCGGAATTTTACCAGAAACAAAACAAACAAACAAACAAAGAATGAATAAATACATAAAATATTGTTGATAGTTTCTCTCTATTCTAAAAAAAGTAAAGGCCGCTGCCGCTGGCGCTGTCAAAGCTTGTTGGCCTATCTCCTCCTAAACCGTGGGGATTTGAGTTTCGAATAAGGTGCCCACAGATTCGAAAAATTCCGAGGAACCTGCTAAGCTGACTTAAATTTCGAAAATCGTATTATTTTAGAAGATATTAATGAAGAACTGAAAATATAAACATAATGGTTGCCAGATTTGGCATAAAATCATTCATTCCTTTACAGCAAAGCATTTCCAAGTATCTAGAATCGCGTGAAATTTACAAACATAAGTTAGAATCACGCCCATTTTACGCCAAAATAAAAACTATATGAAATAAGTAACTCAAAATGTGTTACACAAAGTTGACAATTTTCAAATAGTAAGTTCGCTTAGACAACAGGAGTTTAGAATGAGCGATTATTCGTTTTTCCAAAACAGAATAACTAATTTCTTGAAAATGAAAAATAATTAAAATGCAGATTATTTTAAAGCCTGTTCGGTCCAGCTGGATTATTTGCTACCAGTAGAAATATTTGGCGGCCTTAACTATGCCATTATAGCAGTTATAGTACACTTTGGATATTTGCTAGCGCGACGAGATGGTATAATTCGTGGTGTTAAGTACGCCATCTGCAAACGATTATGTAAATGAAAATATGGATAACGGTTTTCCGGTAACCTTAAATGAACAGTATTTATAGGTTGTGAGCATGTGTAAATCGCCAAATAATGAAAAGTCGCCATTGGTGGCAAGCTATCCTATCTGTTCATTAGCTTTCATTAACTTTACATGTACGCAAGTCGCCAAATAATGAAAAATCGCCATGGGTGGCAAATTCGGAAGGTGTCCAATAGGTTTTACATTATTAAAATTACAGCTGAAACAGATGTTCTGATTTTATTATGCTTTAGCTCCTAATTAATATAACTTTTGAATGGCAACATCATTGTGTTTCTGAGGAGTGCAAATAATTTTTCCGGCGATTATAAGCGGAGTCCGCACTCCACTTGGAGTATAGCTCAGGACCCGTACATCACGGATTCCCATAACAAAATATCTTCCGTGTTATGAGGGGGAGGAGGGTCTACTGTAGTGTGAAGTTTAAATTTTTATGTACCAATGAACATGCAAGAAACAAGCAATGTATAGCTCAGTAACTTTCTATCTGATCCAATCTTCGGGTTTTGTCTGTTGAAGTTATGTCTTTTTCACGAATAAGCCTTATTAGGGGGCCGAATGCCTCATACGAAAAGCGAGCGTAGCGAGTCTGGGGGCCTTGGCCCTTAGTAAATATAAAAAAAAATCTACATGAAGCATTTGAAGTTTTGACGTCAGAAATGCACTCTGTTACGATAAGGATCATGGCGCTTTTGTAAATGCAAACGATCATGTAGCAACTTTTGCGAAAGGGCTTAATACCCTTACTGCCCTCCTAATGTAATTTCAAACTCGTTACATAAAACTGACGGGAATTTCATATGCAATTTGCACTTAAAATAAATGACTAATTCTGTATTCTCTTTTTAAGATAATTGTAACATAATCTTTTGGCGTCAATTAAGTTACGCAATTACACATTCAAACGAAAACTGAAGACATTTCTAGAGTTCTTAGTCTCACAAAATGAAAACATATAAATATGAAATAAATAATATTTGGTTTATAGCATATGAAATCCTACTAATATTATAAATGTCAATGTTTGTGTGTATGTTTGTTACTCTTTCACGCTGAAACAGTTTGAAGGACTTGGATGAAATTTGGAATAAAGACAGTTAAAGTCCTGGATTAACAAACAGGCTACTTTTTATCGCGTGAGAGAAATAAACAAACAAACAAAAAAGAAGTTTTTGAAACTTTCATTCAGTTCGAAATATGCATTTTTCAGCGCGTCTTTTTCCCTTTCTACTTCTAATGTATTACATCCAGGAAAAGGATGTTAGAAATAACAATTTTAATTTTGTTTAATCACACTCATGAATAATGATACACATTCCATCTTAATGGAATAAGGAAAGAGAACGAGGAAGACGCATAAATTATGATACGCTTTTAATATATAGCACTTTAGTGCGTATTTAAAATCTGAAAGTGTTTCAGATTTTCTAACTTTATTTTTCCTTTCCATTTTTTGATAACGGCCGATATATATAGAAGCTCTTCAGAATTAATATAGGACGAAAATGATGTGTACCTTTTTGTAGGTGTTTATCATTAAATCATTAAACCATCTTATTTTTGTAATCAGGGGCGGCCCGACACGATAAGCACGTGCATGGACTCACATCGCATCGGGACGCCGGCTTCGAAGGGGCGTCATGTCGAACTCAAAAACTAAGTAGAACATAAAAGGGGCGTCTTTTTACGTTATCAGGGGACGCCACTCATCCTAGGTCCGCCCCTGTTTGTAACCATCTTAATTTTAAATTCCATTCAGAATCTGAAATATTTCAGTGCCAAAGAAGCCGGTGAGAAAAAAGATCTCTTAAGATGGCGAAGTAACTGGTCGGCGGAGGCGGTTAACACGATAGTCGCACTGGTAACATAATCTTTTGGTGTCAATTAATTTACGCAATTCTACATTCAAACGAAAACTGAAGACATTTCTAGAGTTCTTAGTCTCACAAAATTAAAATATATAAATATGAAATATTTATATACGCAATTTATATAACCAAATATTAAATATATAACATTTGGTTTATATCATATAAAATATGATATAAACCAATTGTTAAACGGTTTTAGTAGGAGGTTTTACTATAGATTTTAATTCTGAAAAGTGTTTTATGAGATAACAAATACGGCACACTCATGAATAATGATACACTTTCCAGCATAATGGAATAAAGAGAACAAATGGGGACGACCCATGGATTATATACGCTTTTAATATATGGCACTTAACTGCGTATATAAATTATGAAAGAATTTCAGATTTTTTATTTTCTCTCTCTAATTTTACTTTCCCATAGAAAAAAAAAACATCACATCAGATTACATCAGTAGAACAGTAAGTACGCACACACTTGCAAGATACATGCAAGTATGCGTGTATCTTGCAGATTAACGATCTCTGCAAGAAGTAGTGACTGGGAGGGTTCATAGATTTTGAGTAACTTACGCAATAAGCTACCGGACCCACGAAAGTTTTTTGAGTGTAAGAACGAGCCACTGATTGAAGATTTTTGAGTGGCTGTCCAGCAAGAATGAGGCATCCATAAATACGTTTTTCTTTCACACATTGTTTACGCCCATCTCAGGAAAATGTGAGATTTTTAGTTGTACTTTTTAAGTCATCTTCATTTTTAATAAAGCTTATTTCATAATTTTATTATTACATAATGTTCAAAAAGTCATAAAACGTCTCATTTATCATTAGTATTAGTAGAGGAGAGGGAGGTATTATGGAATAGTCGGGAAATATATATATAGAATACCCAGGCTTCGGCTCTGTTAATCCTTTAACGCGCAGTGTTCCCGTTTTGGGAACACCCAACTCTGACGTATTGACTGTTGCCAGTCACGAAGAATAGATTTAATTTCTATAAAAATAGTTGCGGGTGACATAGCTCCACGAGAATCCTTTATTTTTTAGCACGTCATTTTCCGTTAAAAAAATGGTCACAATTATTTTTAACAGCACCGACATCTGCTGAAAAATGGAAGAATGCGAGAACAGCTGCATAGATTGCCCAATGCTGAAGATTCCCGTGTCACAATGCAATGAGAGTTGACCGCTTGTGTTGTGCGATTTTCAAAAGATTTGCAGGTAAGTTTCAAACATTTTAACCAACTAGTGTATACACGTGACTTGAACACTGATGTTGCGTATAACGTGCACTAAAAGAAGTGTAGTTTATTGAACTCTGGTTGATTTTTAGCTGACAGGGTTTTTTGCCCATCCGTTTAAATGTTCATTTTCCTAGATGGCGTGTCGGGTATTATGCAATACTTCGGTAATAGTGTCATGGATTTCATGCCATCCACTAAAGAACCGAAAAACAAAGACAGGGCCGCTTTGCCAGGCGTAACATTTTTGATCCTAGTTCGGGATTAAAAAAAAAAAAAAAAAAAATCTTGATGTAGTATTTATTGTGGTACATTATTACTTTCCGAACATGTACCATGTAAGGAAAGTATTGTAATCATGAAAAAATTCGACTTCGAGATTTTGATGTATTGACACGTTTTAAGGTCTTCTGAATTCATTTATGCTATTTTTACGAGATGTATGTATGTATGTGTGTGTGTATTTGTGTATGTGTGTATGTGAGTGAACACGATAGCTCCTAAACGGGGCATTCGATTGAGCTCAAATTGGGTATATATGTTATAAACCACCGTCGCAAAACCGGTATTGATTTTGGTGTGTATAGGACTTATAGTTTTCTACAGGGCTACGACAAAGATTTCCTTTACATTATGGCTTATGGGGGGAATTCTTGAAAGTGCGTTAGCGTTTAAACGGCACATTCGTTTGAGCTCAAATTGCGTATATATGTTATAAGCCACCATCGTAAGACCAATATTGATTTTGATGTGCATAAGACTAATAGTTTTTCTACAGGGCTACGACAAAGATTTTTTTTACATCATGGCATGTGGGAGAAAATTCTTGAAAGTGTGCTAGCGTTTAAACGGTACATTCGATTGAGCTCCAATTGAAAAAGACTAAGAAATTTTCCTGAATTATTCATCGATTAAAATTTATTTAAATGCTTGGTAATGATCTTAATCGTAAGTGTTCGGAAAGTCGAGTGGAGTCACTCCAGATTTTTTAGAATGTAGTCCTTATTATGGTTCTTTTTTTTTATATAATGTAATACGTTTCTGGTTCTGTTTAAATCATACCATAAATTAAAATTTAAGGAAATAAAATACTAAAGTAGTACTAAAAATACTGGGGCTAACAACTCTGGGGGTGGTAGAGGAGGCGCAGGCCGCCGTAGCTTACCCCCACGCTACTACGCCTCTGTGGGACAAATTAATTGGATTGAACAACCGATATCGCCAGATCTCTCGATCTACTCTTTTGAGAGCGAAAGTGCAGTAGTGCTGCCATCTCTGACCGATTTCCTAAAACATTTTACATTATGAATTACCTATGGCTTGCTTTAACTTCCTTACAAAATTTAACCCAAAGAAGTTTTGTTTTTTTAAAATAAATTTTATTTTGGGTAATGTTAGTAAGCATATTATTATCATTATTATTACTATTTAGGTGCCTCCTTAGGCGTAAATGTAGTAAAATCATTAACTACCCTTCCACAAAAGCAACACAACTTCGATGCAGCCATGTATCTTATTTTGTTTGTTTGTGAGTGTTATGGGAAGCCTACACGAAGGGAATCTGTCTAGGAGGGGAAGGGAGGGCTTGGTCGAAGGACTCTTTAATGAGTTCTAACCCATATTCGCGTTACATCTGGAGAAAACCAACCAAAACTCCAGAACCTTAAATGGACAGCCTCGCGATAGGCCTGAACCCCAGGCCTTCACACTTGAAGCATCTACCATGTTCAGCGCCTTATTGTTCCACCAGCGGCACAGCGCACAGCGCTCTGAACTGGGAGGCGGAAGGTGCCTGGTTCGGAAACAGGTCGCGTCCACCGACCAAACCGTTCGGAGTTTTCCGTGGTTTCTTCCAAAGCCGGAATACGAGTTGAAACCCCTTAAAAAGATCTCACGCTTTAGGTAGGAGGCACAAGAGGTTCTCAGTTCATCCGGAAAAAAAGCCCCATCATGTCCGATAAGGCACTGATCTAGAGTTTGGGGTGGTTTTCTCCAAATGTAACGTGATTACGCGTTGGAACCCCTTTAAAAGTCATTCACCCAAGGTACTCCCCCCTAAACAGATGCCTCTCGTGTGGGCTTGCCATAACGCACAAGCAAACAAACAGATATCCTCAGGGGGTGAAAAATGTCACCTGAAGCAAAGTGTATAGTTTTATAACTATTTTGAGTTTTCCTAGGGGCCCTAGACTCGCTTTTCGTATGAGACATTCGGTACCTAATAAGGCTTGTTCGTAAAAAAGGGCATAATTGACAAAACCCAAAGATTGGATCTGATAGAATGTTACTGAGCTACACATTCCTTGGTTCTTACATCTTCCTCGGAACAACTTCCCACTATTTATAATTGTTTAACCCATTTATGCCTAGCGTCCCTTCTTTGGGACGGCATTTTCGCTATTAGTCGAAAACGTTATTTATTTTTACTAGCCTTTATTCATGAGTACTGAGCCTCAACTCTACAAAATATTTTACCATGACGAAGTAGGATGTTGATATTTCGATTTTTATGCATAATGATTTTAAAAGAAATCATCCCTTGTTCAAGAAGTTGACATCAGAAATTTATCTATTATTTCTGATATCAGTAAAAATCGAAGAAAGTCGCAAAAATATCCAGGCACAAATGGGTTAAAACCTATGGAACACCATGAATAGTTGTCATCCATGGCGACTCTTCATTATTTGGCTATTTACACATGCTCATAACCGATATTCATTGTTCATGTAAGGTTGCCGTGAAAACAGTTATCCATACATTTATATGCCTAATCCTTTGCAGATTGGTTTATTTAACACCCCGAAATAGATCATCCCGCCGCGAGTGCAAACATCCAAGCTGTACTTGCTATATTGGCATAGTTAACGCCGCCATTTCTGCCGGTGGCAAATACCCAGGCTGAACCGAACCGGCATTACTATAATACGCATTTGAATTATTTTTCATTTTCGGAATACTGGGTGTTAACATTTGCACACGCAGACATTAACATACGCAGTATTAACACACGTAACATTAACAGACGCAGAATTTAGATTCACCCTGCTTGCGATAGCGTTTTTCCAGATCATACCTGTTGCCAAAATGACGCTTTTTAAATCAGTTGCAACTATTATTAGAAAAAGTATTAGAAAAACGAATTGGCGTCCATTTTAAACTCCTGTTATCCGAGAGAACTTAAGTATTTGAAAATTGTGAACTTTATGTGACATACTTTGACTTATTTATTCCCCTTACTTTTTAATTTGGCGTAAAAAATGGTGTCATTCTACTTCATGTTTGTTAATTTCACGCAGGAACTGCTTTGTTGCAAAGGCATGAATGATTTTATGCTGGCGAAAATTGCCAAGCCTGGCAACCAGTATGCTTATGTTTTTTTTCAGTTTTTTTGTTAATATCTTCTAAAATAATTGGAATTTCGAAATTGAAGTCAGCTTATCGACTTAGCTTGAATTTTCCGAATCCGTGGACATCTTCGTCGAAACTCACATCCCCACGGTTTCGGGGGAGTTAGAAGAACAAGCTTTTGACTGCGGTGGCGGTAGCGGCCGTTACTTCTTTTTAGAATAGAGAGATGCAAAAATTGCCTTGTCGACATCGCTGAAAAAGCTACGATCTTACGCAACTAATTTTATGTCCTATTCCTGTGAGTTCAGAATTTGTTATTTTATAACAAGAAAGCTCAGTTAAAGGCTATTATAAACATAATTACTAACTGAAGCATCCGTCTTTTGTACAGTAGGAAGCAATTGCTTTTCTAGTAACACTAGTCAATGGAATAAAGCCAATGTACAGTATTGTTGCGGAATTACTCTGCTACTCCTGGGGTTCGTCGTTCTAAAGTCCAGTTGGTGTAAAAAGTTCAAGTAAAAAGTCACTTGTCAGGATGGAACACAAACTTTATTGCTTCTAGAACTTCGTAGAACAATCAGCTGTACACAATTCACAAGCACAATCTAGCAGTAATGTGCTTTTAACAGTTCGCTTAGGTCAGAAGCTCTCACAAATGCTGTATTTCTCACACAAAATAGAACACTTTCACTGGCAAGAATTCAGTGAAAATATACGAGAAATAACACTAACAGTCTCTCAAGACTCAGCGATGAAGAATTTACACACAGCACTTAAATTCAAAGCTTCACAAATAGCGCGAAACACAGCTTCCTTCACAAAGAAAGCGTATTCACTCTCTCAAAGCTTGATCAACACTGAACTGTCGGGGTGACGCGCGCTTCTATAAATGGCCGACGCAGGAGGTACAAGAGGTTTCCAGAAAAGTCAATTTCTCGAGGGTTCTACATAAAGTGTGAATTTTGATTACGTCATAGACGATAAATGTTAGGTTATTATGCGTTTTTAATGCAGGAAAAACAACTTCCAGGCCCCATTGGGAAAATCGCGCCAAATGGCCAAAAAGTCGCCAAGCTTGGCGACTTTTGGTGAAATATCGCCAAATTTGGCGCCAAAAATAAGTCCCCAAATGTGAAGAGATCTAAGCTCTAGGACAAATATTTCTCGAGTTTTCTAGAACCTCCATTGAAAAACAATGGCAAACCGAAACCTCCATATCTCCGGTTCTAATTGGCCGATTTTGATGCAACAAAAAGCAAAATTTATCTATTTGAAGCGTAGAATACGAATTTTAAACCATTTTAAGCCACAGAGCAGCGGGTTGCCCCGAAAATTCGTAACAGCATTACTAAATTTTTCGTGTACATTAAATTAAAAATGTTTGTGATGCTCATCATTTTTCAAACGGGCGCCTTACAACTGACTAAAGGATAAGTAAAAATATGCTACTGTATATACAGGGTGAATCAAAAATACCGCCCAAACTCTGCAGATTTCTCGTTGGGAGTACATAAAAAATGCCCAAAGAACCATAACTGTACGGCCCGTAGTTTTCAGGAAAAGTGAGATAAAAAAGCAGAAACGTCATTTCCGGTGAACGAAAAGAGTCTTTATTGGAATCTTGAACATAGTTTTTTTTTTGTTTGTTTGCATATGCTTTCATAAAATGATGCTCAAAATGTCCACCGTGCATATCTAGGCTTGCGTGCGTGAGCAGTGTAATGGCCAACTGCTTACGTTCCATCTGGTACCCACATAAATACACCAGCACGAAGGGGAGGGACTGAATCACTATTTGTTGCAATTAGGACTCGATAAATCAATTCTTTCAATCGTTTTCGTTGAAAGCAATCCATAGGTGCCAGATGTAGCGGCCATAACACCGAGTCCCTCATATGTAATCCAGTATCTAGTTGTTTTTCGTCGCACTGGATGTGACGTCCTATTTTGTTTTTTCTATTTTTTTCTCGAGAACTATGGATCGTACAGGTACAGTTCTTTCGGCATTTTTTATGTACTCCCATCGAAGAATCTGGCTCTGCAGAGTTTTGGGGGGTATTTACGAGACACCCTGTATACAGCGTGGTTGCAATTAAAACTTCCTCTAAAAACAGCATTTTGCAGCTGAAACGGTTCAACACATTGCAACCCAATCTGGCATATTCACAACTGTATGCGAGATGCGCTCAAGGAAACTCTTTTTGAAAGGTTTAATTTAAAAATACACCCGCTAGGTGGCGCTTTGCATGGGAATTAGGCTCAATAAATGACACAACTGAGTTATGAAATGTTCGAAAACTATCGAATAAATATCAAAATTGTTTGTGTATTTCGAATTACCCATTTCCATTGATGAATTTGGTCTTTTTTTTTTTCATGCAAAGCGCTACATAGTGGACATTATTTGAACTTTTATTTATTTTTATTTTTTTTGAAATTCGCTGATCGAAATTTATTTACAGTCTATATACCAAATTTGGTTACAATCCGTTCACCCGCTGTAGCTAAAGAACCCTGTTTACAGGTGAAGTTTAATTATATAACCACACTGTAGCGTACATCCTGGGGTAGTTTCAACAAAAGAGGAATAATTTTTTTTTTTTTAAACAACTGATGAATATAAATACTTTGACCCTTTTCTCGTTTCAAAACATGACTGTCTGACACAGAACACTGGCGGGCATTACGACAGATGGAATCGCTGTTCTGGAAACGTAATTTGGAGTACCCCGTCGTTATGTTTTTTGACCGATTTAATTTCGAATTACGCTTCCCATTACGCCTGGGATAGTTTCACACCTAAAATAGTTTTCTCGTTTTCTCGTCTTTAATACTTCTGAAAGTAAAAGAGAACACCCCCACCCCCTCCGTTAGAGAAAGAAAGGACCTTTTCTTAAAAGATAATAACAAACTTTCAACATTTCCTAACAAAGTTCGAAAGCGGTTATGATTCCGTTGCCATGTAGTGTGTTGAAAAATGTGTATATATGAGTGATTATACGAAATCGGGAATATCTGGGATGTGAAAATTTGAAAGGAGAAAAAATAAACTTATTTTTAAAATCTGATAAAATCAGGAAAATAATTCATCGGTTACGTAATTACACTGGTAGAAATACCAGGAATTTTACCGCGCATATTGCTGTAAAATAATACAGCCCAAGTGCTGCACCTTCGGAGTACAGCACTGCATGCTGTAAATTCACTCACCGTGGCTGATGAGAAAGACAGGCTGTGGTGCTGACATTTGGTCACACCCCTTTTGCCCTCGAAGAGTAACGGGACGTAGGGGATGTGGCCATCCTACTGTGGCAATCTCGGACCAAGATGGCCACACCTCCTAAAGTCACATGACTCTGCGAGGGCAAAAGGGGTGTGACCAGATGTCAGCACCGCAGCCTGTCTTTCTCGTAAGCCACGTTCACTCACGAAATGACGTGATCGCGTTAATAAGCCAATCACAAAGAACCTTGTTCAAAAAATTGACACAGTCATTTGCCATCACAGCGAGTTGGCATTACGTTTACGTTTCAAGAAGTCACATTTAAAGCTTTTCAGATTTCACTGCTAATAAGAACTCAAAACTGTAAGATTTATCATGCCATGGGGTGAAAATTTATTTGCATTGACCTATTACCATATTTCTAAAAGACACGTGAATGAGAAGGACTAAAAACGCGTACCTTCAAAATGAAGTTTAGCGTGTTCCAAATTGTAAAATATTCAAAGAACAGTAAAATGCAATTTTTGACAAAAGGAACAACTTAAATAATGTTTTCTTTTTTCAGTGTTGCCATTTAAAAAAATAAAATCTCCAGGACCAAAAAAAAAAAAAAAAAAAAAAAAAAAAAAAAAAAAAATTCTATAGCCATGTGGATGGTATGCTTGGGATAAAATTAAAAAAAATATTTTGTTTTTTTGTAGCTCAATTTTTTTTGTATGTGTGTGTGATTAATATTTGTTTAAAATACCTATTCAATGCTAGGAAAGAAAAAAAAAACTAGAGAGGAAATCATTTATTATTTTTAATTAAGACTCACGCGGAAACTAAATGCATGAGACAGGACATGTGGTTGGTAGCTCACTGCAATAATTAATTTTTAATGGATAAAAAATTAAATTTAGGTTTAGTTGAGAGCTATCAATACTAACAGGGCAATTTACATTTCTAAGCTCTTAACCCATTTATGCCTAGTGTCCCTTTTTTGGGACGGCATTTTCGCTATCAGTCGAAAGCATTATTTATTTTTCCTAGCCTTTATTCACGAGCATTGAGCCTCAACTCCACAAAATATTTTAACATGGCCAAGTAGGATGTTGACATTTCAATTTTTTATACAGAGGGTGTTTACACATTTTTAGAACGATTTCGGGGCCGTTTAATTAATGTTTAAAATGTAAAGACTATTTTTTTTAAATGTTCGATTTGATAGCCTTTTTTCTGGACTATAAGTGTGCATCGTGATTTCCATGATAGAAGAGCTTTTCGTAAAATTTCCAGGGGTATTGCTTTCCATTCCTCTTCCACTACTTTCCAGAGTCCATCTATCGTGGTGGGTTTGCGTTTAGAAAGAGCTCTTTTTAACAGACCAAAGGCACAATAGTCCATAGGTGAAACGTCAGGGGACTTCGCAGGAATATGTTGAAAAGGTATATATGCAATACCTGTATCAGTCTTCATTTTTTTCAAGGAATGCAGTGATAGTTTTCGAAGTATGACTTGTGTTGAGCCACATGTCTCGGCAAAAGCTGGTGAAAATTATGTTTTTTAGCTTTTTTAAGTTGTAAATCTTGGTTTATTATTTTATTTATTGTTGCTACAGATGTATCTAAAGACTTTGCAATTGATCTCGGTGTTGGCGGATTTTCTTTTGTTACCAGCGATTTCACTTTAGAGACGTTCGAAACAGTACGTACCTTTTTCGGATATTCGTTTGGAGTCTTCTTTCCATGTAGAAACAATGATTGACGGTTTTTACCTTGCAGATTAATAATGTTGGTTATTTTGCACTTAGAAATTTTAATACCATGCATTTCACAACGTTTTTGAATTATGGAATAAGAATATTTCTCTTCGGAAAGCGCAAAAACACATCCTTCAATCCACAGCTTGTTTACATATGACATTTTGAAAGAAGAACAAATTTAAAAGTAGCAGACGATATTTCTCATTTCAAATAATAAGCTGTTGCCAAAAGTTTCATTCTGAAACATTTACTTTTTAAAAAATCTTTATCGAATTCGTTCTAAAAATGTGTAAACACCCTCTGTACATAATTATTTTAAAAGAAATCTTCCTTTGTTCAAGAAGTTGACATCAGAAATTTACCTATTATTGCTGGTATTAGCAAAAATCGAAGAAAGTAGCAAAAATATCTGGGCATAAAAGGGTTAAATACCCTTCAAAGAAAGCAAAAATATGTCCGGGATCAGAACATGAAAGTAATTAATCAACCCGAGAAAATTTAAAAACTCTTTATGCAAACACATAATGGAGAGCAACACAAAGATGACTTGACGTTTATGCCGGATAAACATTTAAGTCCATGGAAATCGAGCACCCGGAACTAGAAAAGTTTCCGCAAGTGTCTAGACTTTGATTCCTTCCGTTCAGTAATCCGTTTCATTAACGCAACGTCGTTGAAGGATTAAACCGGCTTAGGTAAGTTAAGTTAAATGATTAAGCGTGTTTTCGTTGAAAATCAAGTACTGGTTGAATTGAATGACGCTTCGGAAATTATGAATTATAGATTCGTTTTGTTACTTCCGCTCATTTCTGAAAATTTGTTTATTCTTTCTGGGCAGTCCGCAAGGGATAATACACTGAACGTGCCAGATGGCCAAAGTGTGAAAGATCCAGGGTTCTGGCCAACTCCGATCTGACGGTCTGCAGTTTTGGGCTGTTTTCTCCAAATGTAACGTGAACAGGGACCGATCTACACACTTGGGGGCCAAGGGCACAGATACTTTTGGGGGACCCTGCACAAAATTTTTCCGCAGAATATTACTTAATTATAAATTAAGTTAAAACCAATTATCATTCCTAAGTTAACCATACGTAAACATTTACAAATCAGTAAAATATCACAATAGATACCACTTATATGAATTTTTCGATTTTGAAATGTTTTGATGGGTATTTACAGTCGTCACACACCTTTGAAAAGATAAAAGGAGGAGCATGCTGAGGTGTCCGAACGAAGTTGCGAATATCGAATTTATCGAATGCCGAATCGAATGCGTAATTTTTAGCGTTACAAGTTACATTAAATTAAAAATTTTGATTATTTGTGATGAAATCACAGTATATTGTGAGTAATCAGAAATTTTTCTCTTGAGAGATAATTTTAGCCATTACGATTACATAAAAGGAAGTTTTGGGGGCCCCTAAAAATCGGGGGCCCAGGGCACGTGCCCCGAATGCCCCGTCGTAAATCAGTCCCTGAGCGTGAATACTCGCTAGAACCCCTTAAAATGTTCACCGCCCAAGGTATTCCCCTTTAGACAGATAGCCCTCGTGCATCTTTGCTTTAAGCTCGAAATCAAATCAAATCCTTTTAAATACTAGGGGCGAGGGGCCCCTTACTCGCTACGCTCGGTTTTCGCATGAGGTATTCGGTCCCTAATAATTCTTATTCGTAAAAAAGGCATAATTTCAACAGACAAAACCCAAAGATTGGGTCAGATAGAATGTTACCGAGCTACACATTGCTTGGTTTTTGCATGTTCTTAGGAACATAAAAATTTAAACTTCACACTATTTTGAATTATGTAAAACCTATGGAATACCTTGCGTATTTGCCACCCACGGCGATTTTTCATAATTTGGCGACTTATGTATACGTATCGTTAATAATGAGCTCTAAGAAAACAGTATTTCATATGTTTTCTTTGATAAAATCTGCTACTAATGGCGACTTGCTTGCCACCAATGGCGACTCTTCATTGTTTGACGATTTACATGTGCTCATAACGATAACTACAGCTCATGTAAACTTACCGGGAGAACCGTTATCCATATATTCACATACATAATCCTTTGCAGATTGGCGTATTTAGCACCCCGAAATAATATCATCTCGCCGCGCTGGCAAACATCCAATCTGTACTATAACTGATATAAAGGCATAGTTAACGCCGCCGAATATTTCTACTGCTAGCAAATACCGAAGCTGAACCTAACCGGCTTTAAAATAATCTGCATTTTAATTATTTTTCATTTTCAAGATACTGGGTTCTAACATTTTGGAACTCGCGGTTTCACGCTTAAATCTATTGAGTAAAATAATAATCAAACGGAGTATATTTTTACTCAATTTTTGACTTCAAACAGCCTTTCTCTCGATTGAGTAAAATTTGTTCAATTAATCGACAAAAATCAATGGAGCGAAAAATTCTCAATTTTTTAGCATTATACAACAACTCCATTTAGGCTAAATAATAATCAAAAATGAGGAGTGTCTGTCCGTTTTTGATTCATATAACTGTACTCAATTATGATTATTATTTAAGCTATGGAATGAGCGTTTTTGCAAAATCAGCCCTTTTTTAATTAACATATCTGTACTTAATTTCAGATTATTATTTTAAGCTAGAAAAAGGGTGTTTTATTAATATTTGCTGTTTTTGATTAATATATTGAATGGTTCGTTTTCTTCATTTTTTATTATCAGAGCTGTAATCTATGATTATAAGCCCGAGAAAATAAATTTTAAATCAAGGCAAATACATTACATATATCTTAATACACTATAAAAAAAGAATTTTTTAAATAAACAGAATATAATTTCACAATAGTCTCTCGTTATAAAACGAATTCACAGTACAGTCAGAATACAGAAATGCAATCATGGTTAAACCAGCTGTGAGATTTAATTAAAGCAGCAACCCAATTTATTGACATGAAAAAGGTAAAATACTACTTATTCACTTTGGGTGAAGATATCATTACTTCATTTGTTTTACAACAGCTTTTTATAATCCAATCTTAAGAAACTATGTCATTAAAGCCAAATCTTTACCTAAAGCATCTCCCCCATATCTAGGCTGAATTTATTTCACAACTCTGAATATGAAAAAGATGCATTTGGTATTCAGATATAACATAAAAATTATCACCAGCGAATACAAATACATACACAACTGTGCCCGACTATGAACCGTTATCTGTTGAACAGCGTGGGTCACGTGACAGTAATAGGATATGGGTCGTGGGGAGAGAAGAGAGAGAGAATACTCAAATAGACAAAAATATTGTGAAAATTGAGCTAAGTACAATATAGCGGATGGGGAGTGCTGGGGCGAAGTGAGGCATTCACAAATTATTGTCTTGAATGAGTATTTTTTGGCGTAAAAGGATTTAAATCGGCCGATAAGAAATTTAATCAATACATGAGTGTTAGTTTTAATCAATAGATTTAAGCGCGTAGATTCGCCCTGCTTGGAGAGATACTATTTTGCTAGATCATACCAAATGCCATGATGGCACTTTTAAAGTCAGTTACAATTAGTTATTCTGTTTTGGAAAAACGAATAATCGCTCATTCTAAAATCCTGTTGTCTAAGCGAACTTACTACTTGAAAATCGTCAACTCTGTATAACACACTTTGAGTTACTATTTCATATACTTTTTAATTTGGCGTAAAATCGGTGTCATTCTACTTCACGTTTGTCAATTGCACGCGAATCTACATACTCGGAATTGCTTTGTTGCAAAGGCATGAATGATTTTATGGTGACGAAAATTGCCAACCCTGAAAACCATTATGTTTACTTTTTCAGTTTTTTTTATTAATATCTTTTTAAATAATTCGAGTTTCGAAAGTTAAGTCAGCTTATCAGGATTTCCGGGATTTTCAGATTCCGTGGACACCTTCATCGAAACTCAAATCCCCACGGTTTCGGAGGAGATAGCAGAACAAGCTGTTGACAGCAGCGACAGCCGTTACTTTTTTTAAGAATAGAGAGATTCAGTAAATGGTTCGGTAAGCACTTTCAAAATTTTCAATTGTATTTCAACCGAAGTAGTTGTGCTGTATTTCATTTGTATGAATAGTAAAAGGAAATATATTATAAACTAGAAGCTAAGTTCTGCAAGAAATAATCAATCGGAAGGACAGTATTTTGTCCAGTATTAAAATCTTTAAACCCGTTTTCTGAAGAAGTGTGTTTCTCGTAAATTTTCCTTTTGATAAATGACATCTAATAACGTGTTTAAGATATTGGCTTGAAATTTTGTTAGGATATTTTGATTACTAGAAGGGATCGACCGATACCACATTTTCGCCGATGACCGATACCGATACTTTACCTATAAATTCATTTTCAGAAATAGCCGATACCGATACTTAACCGATACTTACCGATACATAATTTAATGTCATTTAAACCTACATCTGTATTCTAGGCAGTTTTTGTAACGAGAGTGTAGTTCTCGTTAAAATTAAGAACAGCATGATGAAATTTGATCCCAGTAGAAAGCATTAAAAAGAAAAAGCAGTGGATACATTGAAGTGCGAATTTACAGTAGCTCAAGTCTTTCTTTTCTATTCAATAATGCCGACGAGTGGCCGAATTTATAAAAAGCTGAGCACGGTTAAGCGTCTTAGTGTTCAGGTTCGAAATTCTTCCTCCTCGCGTGGCTGTCGATCTAGTGGTCTAGAGTTTTGGACGATTTTCTCCAGATGTTACGTGATTATCCGAATAGATGTTACGTGAATCACGTTAGACTCCCTTAAAAAGTCCTCCGCCCAAGCCCCCCCCTATAGGTAGATGCCCCTCATTTAGACTTGACAGAACACAAATACGTGGGGGGGGGGTTAAAGGGATATATTAATAAGAGAATCCATTTCCAGTGCCGACTGGTGCAAATATTTAAATCAATTTTTCTCAACATCTATATTATCGCCTAATTGTTGCTACAAGCCAGATAAAAGGTTTCCATATTAGACTCAAAAAAGCTTCCTGCTTGCTCTTACAGTATATGCGTCTTTGTTTTTGGTTCATGCCTCGATTTTGTGCTTACCAATGTAAACACACGAATTTTATTCAATTTCGAAGCTTGAAAGTTTTATTTAGATTTTCTTTAATTATAATTCTTTCACATATGAAAATATTTTTTAGATTACTTAAACTGCATTAAATTGTGATAACGTAGAAACTGTACAGTATTATGTAAGTACATATGTATTTAGATATTGTTCATTAAATACGTATGTAAATTCTTCGAATAAATACGTATGTAAATTCTTAACATGCATAATAAGTTCGTATTATTTAATGGTTTTTATTTATCATCTCCAATTCTTTAACCACTAAGTGAATTATTAAATGTTTTAGCAAGATTTCTTTTTAATATGAACTCATATGATAATTTTTAAGTTCTTTTTGAAAATCCGAATATTTTGATTCTCCGGACAGGGTGAAAGTCACAATTAATCCGGATGATCCATGTATTTGATCTTTTCCGCGCGAAGAACAGGTACACACCGATTATTCATTTGTTTTCCTTATATATAAACCAAATACTATTCACAAGAAATATGTTTTTTACCTCAAAATTTGAAATAAACAAAATAATTAGTATTACTAATTATACTAATATAGCTTCAACTTTTTAAATTAGCAATATATAAATAATGATTAGATATTGATAATTATTACACTTGTCAAAACAGAATGATACACAAATCCTACGTTCTCTCATTAATCTGATAGATTATAAAATCATTAAATGTTTGATGATTCGTACTTTTGATAGTGTGTAATGTTTTAAAAAAATGAAACATTTAACTTCTCGACCAACATACTTAAAGTTCACGGGAGTCGCCAGTTTTCAAGTCACTGCCAAAAAGTTAACTTCTTTGAGACACAAAAAGGAATAAATTGTTTTTACATATAGGTTTCGTTTATAATTTTAGTATCATTAATTTTGTCATTGAAACAGCTACAATATGAAGAAAAATATTTTTGCTTGTTTTCAAGCTACGCCTTGGAGGGTCTAAATAAAAGATGCTTAAAAATGACGAGATTAAATGAAGGTCCCATGACCCAACAATATGTCGTGGTCCATAGTTTGGGAACCACTAATCTAGAGCACAAAAAGGGCGCCTTTTTTTACGTTTGCAGAGGGGCATCATGAGAGGGGGGGGGTGACCCTATTCCCGTTTGCATGCGCAGAAATACGATTCACTTTCGATGCTACTTTCGGTTTCAAATATTTCCGGCTGACTAATATTAAAATGTCTGCATCTGCAGTTCTATAAGCTAAATAGAAACAAATTCCTCACACGTATTTCGAAGGCTGAAATATTACACTTTAGCACACATATGGGCAACCGCCGGCCCGCGGGCCGGATGTGGCCCGCTTTTGATCCAGCCCGTGGAACATTTGGAAACTCCGTATAAACCATTCAATATCCTATATAAATCCTAATTATACGGCCCGCGACTTCGCTAACATCCTAAGTTTGGCCCACAACTTTTCAAAGGTTGCCCATACCTGCTTTAACATTTTAAAGGTGGTCATCCCCTGAAATATCAAAAGATGTCAAGGACCGTCTTCCCCATCAATTTTGATATCTACATCATACCCAAGCCGAATCAGACGTCCTTGCGCCAATTTTTTTAAATAAAAATTTAAAGCATGTCACTTAAGCGTGAAATCTATATCAAGAGCTAGACTTTCTTCAACGATATCAAAAGCTTGTATATACAGTAGAATCTCCCGTTAACGAAGTGTCCTTACAACGAAATTCTCCGTATAACGAAATTTTTCAAGGAAACGTAACTTTAAGCCTTAAATAACACTATAAACATTCTCCATGCAACGAAGAGCTTATCTTACCATAGCGAATATTTCAGATTTACCTTTGATTTTTTTGTTAGTTTTGAAGAAAATTTTAATTTTTGAACAGACCACTTTGTGAAAGAGTAACAGATGATAAAAATGGAGGCCAGGAAAGTGAAACTGACTCCGATAATGAAGATACTCCATCAGCGCCCGATTATGACCATCAGGGGCACCGGGCATTGATAGATTTGGGGGGCCCCAATCTATGAAATCTGTTATATTTTTGACAAAATTTTGATATAAAAAGAATATTTCAGAAAAAACATTTAAAATTGGGGGCCCTTTCAAGTCGGGGACCCTGGACAAAGTCCCGGTTTGCTCATATAATTATAAGGCCCTGCGCTTCACGACCAAAACCACATCAAACTTTAATGCTTCAACCTTTCAAAACCATTAAAAAGAGCTTTCCAAATGGAAGAAAATGTGCCTCACTCAATTTTCAGCGGACTTTTAAAATGTGAATATTTTTATGAAAATTTAAAATCGCAGAATGCAAAACAATGTAAAATAACGGAATTTTGAAGTAAAATAAACGTGAGTGCATTATATATTTTATTCTCTAAATTCGTGGATTGTCTTTACTTTTGACCACTTCATTTATACAATGAAAAGTAAGAAACCGTAAGTTAAACAAATTTATACCAATTTATTTTTAATTGAAAGTCATAATTTAATACTTTTAAACATCGAATTAACTAAAAAGTTTGTAATGTTTGTTTGCTGAAATAACTGCAAAAATCTCTGTACAACGAAATTTTCTCTATAGCGAATTTTTTAACTGGAACCGAGCGAGTTCGTTATAGGGAGATTCAATTGTGCATATATATATATATATATATATATATATGAATGAACTCTTTTTCAAGTCCACACAGTGAGAAAATAAACGTTCATATACGTATATATACGTTCGAAAACACTCCCTCAAAGAAATGGGCCAATGAAACGACCCCTCATCTCATTACAAAAATAAAGATTCTAGAATGGTGTTGCGCCTACGTGGTTTTCTTCTGAAAAGCGAAGTATCGGTTGAAAAGTATCGGTGAAAATGGATGAAAGCAACATAAACCGATATTTTCCCGATACTTTTAGAATCGAAAGAACCGATACCGATAACTAAAAAAATAGGAGGTATCGGCGCCGATACTATCGGTCGATCCCTAATTACTAGCTGTGCTCTGAAGCAGAATATAATATTTATGTGTTTATTTAGAGATATTATGCTCATATTTTTCTTCAAAAAAGTGCTTTTCTAAGGGGTCTTAGGAGGATTAAGAATCCAAAAATTCGACTTTTCAATTTTAATTTCATTTGAAACCTTATTTACTTCTGAGCATTTTGATTCCAATTTCATGCAGTAAATCCAACTAGAACCGGAGATACACATAAAAACGTTTTATGAAAGCTTCATATTTGAATGCAATGAGGTAACTTTAAACTGCGTTTTCTCAAAACGCATTTTTATGAACTATCCGCAAGATAAGAAAATTTCTATGATTGGTATCTTCACGAAATTTTGTATAGTTATAACTGGCATCAGTATCTATAGAATGAATTAATATTAAAAGAATGAATTGATATTAAGAATTTTAAAATTGTATTTGAAATTGAAATTTAAAAAAAATCGTACTTTACCCTTATATTTCTGTTAAAAACTTCAAAAGTTTTTCTCTCTCACCTTTAACATTAATTCATTCTATAGCTACTGATACTAGTTATAACTATAAAAATTTCGCGAAGATACCAATCACAGAAATTTTGTTATCTTGCGGATAGTTCATAAAAATGCGTTTTGAGAAAACGCAGTTTAATGTTACCTTATCGCGTTGAAATATGAAGCTTTCATAAAACGTTTTTATGTGTATCTCCGGTTCTAATTGCATTTATTTGCATGAAATTGGGGTCAAAATGCTCAGAAGTAACTAAGCTTTCAAATGAAATTAAAATTGAAAAATCAATTTTTTGAATTCTTAATCCTCCTAAGATCCCTTAAAGAAAAAATACTGAGTTTTCTTATAAAAATTTTAATATTTTCATAACTATTGGAACTTTTGCAAATTTAGTTCATAACACATGTAAATAAGTTAGTTATCTAGTATATTAACCTCTTAAAGGTCGTTTTATTTTCAAGAAAAGGGTTTAAAAGTGTCTATGTATTTTTTTTATTCAAGAAAAATTGCACAAAAATAAGTGCATGTACAATACATGGATTCATTTTAAGATTTTGGACATATTTTTAGCGTAAAAGAAAAAAAAAAAGCTACATTTCTGGGAAAAGCCAACATTTAGGGCTATTGTCACTGAATGTGTGAATTCTAATAAGCACTGAATAATTAAAAATATATGTTTTGAATTAATATAAATTAAAATAATATGTTTTAAGTTAATGGAGAATTTTTTAAACCCATTTCATAAAATAATAAATATTGGTAATTTTTTTTATAATAAGTAAAAAAATGAGGTGCTATTGCAAAATGCATATCACAGATACACGTATTTGAGTAGTGCTAAACATCCATTTAAAAATAAACTGTCTCCAATTAAGTTAAAAATAATCTGGTACGGTCATCTGTTGTGTAAAATAATATATAGATAAAAAAAAGCCGTGCATAAGAATTTAAATGCTCCAACCTTTCGGGCGCATTTATATTAATTCAAAACATATATTTTTAATTTTCAGTGCTTATTAGAATTCACACATCCAGTCACAATGTGCTTATTAGAATTCACACATTCAGTCACAGTTGAACGCTATTGCCCGAAAATATCACGGGCACGAAAAATAAAGTGAGAAAGCTTCGCCCGTGATTTTGACGGGAGCGAGAAGGAAGGGTTTAATATTATTTACTAGCATACACACATGAAATTTACTTATTATTTTCACTTATTTAGCTGAAAAGTTCCTTTCTGATTCGACAACGGAACTTTACTTGGGATTATTGCTGGACTTTTCCTGTTTAGAGTTAGTGAAATAACAAAATGTTTCCTTAATCACAACAATTCCGAGAAATAACGGAAAACCCAAATGTTGAAATACGATATCCAGAATGACAGCCATGTTGTGACCATTCACAAATTTATTTTCTTGTTAAAAATGTGTGTCTCGTCTCGCAAAAAAACTGTAAATCTCTGTCTCGTCTCGCAAAAAAGTCGTCTCGCGTCCATCCCTACGCTTATAAATCCTCGTAAGAAGGAAAACACAAGGGGTGGGGGGTCTTTCTAAGAGGTCATAACCCGTATTTACGCTAAGTTTCGGAGAAAACTACGGAAAACTCCGAACGGTTAGGTCGACGGAAGCGTGAAGGAACCCGAACCTTGGCTACGCCACTGCGTTCTGCAAATGTTCTAAAACAGAGGTTCCCAACCTTTTAAAAGCATTGATATCCCAGCAATGGGTAACTTAGGATGGCCCCACATTCCTCGGTTTGTTTGCTTGTGTGTGATTATGGCAACGCTGCGCTAGGGCGATCTGCCAAGGATGGGGGGGGGGTGCCTTGGTAAGAGGACTTTCTAAGGGTTTTAACGCGTATTCATGTTACATCTGGAGAAAACCTACCCAAACGCCAGACCGTTAGATCGACAACTGCGCGATGGGACCCGAACCCGGGACCTTCACACTTCGTCACACCATTTCCAGTGACATAACTACTATGCCATGGTGAGGCACTGTGCTTGTGTTGTGTCGTGAAAGTCAGGATTTACAAACAAGTGCAAAACTCTGGTCATCATGATCAACATTGATTTATAACTTAAAAATGCGTTATAGCTGTGGAGTATTATACCACTGGAACGCACTGTACAGTATTTTCAAAAATACTTCTTACAATAATATGCCATTACAGTAGAATCTCGCTACAACGATATCCTTTATAACGATAATTCTCTGTGTTACGATATTTTTTCATAGTCCTGGCTGAATTCCCTTTAGATTAATGTAAAACAGTTCTCTGTATTACGATATCCTTTAAAACGATATAATTCTCTCTACAACGATGGTAATAATTATCCCTTACATCACAATAATTCTCTCTTACTACGCTATATTTTTTTTTCTACGATGCATCAGAAGCCCAACTCATGCACACACATTGAAAGCTACACAAAGAAAGTCGAGGTAAAACGTGGTTGGAACGGGTTGTACCTCGCCTCTGGCGAAGAACGCCTTCTAAGTTTCGTTTTGCTGATGTAACACTATGGTAATGAGAAAGTGCATTTCTCGTAAGGTGGAAGGACAGTTGGCATTTCCTGGATGACACATCTTTGATTCCTATCCCCCTCTTTTAAAAAATGGTCAAGGATTCCTTTCACCGGAACTGATATAGAAAACGATACGTTCTTTTGTCTGAACTTGAGTACGAATTTTAACCTCCGATAAATCCTATCGAGGTCGATCATTACACGAGGATATTTTAAATTATTTATGAGTTTTGTTTACTTTGAAGTTTGTTTAGTGAAAATCGAAAGCAAATGGCTGAAATGAAACAAATATCTATCGAAGTGAAATTCAAGATCAGAAAAGATTTTGATAAAGACATGAAGCAAGCTGTGATGATGATGTGAATGAAAAAGAGTATTCTACTATGCTACAGTCAAATTTATCTCCTATAGAAGCGGGGTACTCAATTGATGCGCTTCATAACTTTATTTCAAGTTTAAATAATGCAGTCGAGGAGCATCTAAATTCTTTAGATGCACTTCGTTTTTTCTGCATGAGATTATGTCTGAATAATTCAAAAAATCAAACAAAAATTTCGGATTCCTTTACAAAGAATTCCAAATAAATAAGGATAAATTAATGGGTATGTATTTTCAATTTTTATCTAATACATTTTAAAAAACGCTTTTGCGGCATTCATGTATTATTTATTTAGATATTATATATTTGTTATTCAAATATACTATACATATTTATAAGCTATATCGCCGTTAGAATCCCTGGCGAGGCGGCAAGGGTATTTAACTAAAATTTGTGAGTATTGTGAAAATTACTGAAAACTATAAACATGATCTTCTCCTTTCATTTATTATATATTACTTGCGAGGGTGTGCTGAATGAAAACAGAACACTTTCTGGTGACACCGCAGGGTATGGGATATGGGGATATATGAAAAACAAAAATCTTTTCGTTCCAATATCGATTCTCTCTATAACGATAATTCTCTTTACAACGATATATTATTTTGACTCCCAAAATATCGTTATAGAGGGATTTCACTGTATTAAAAATGCATTCTAACGCTAAATTGGCATGCTGAAAAATAGATGTTTGTACAGCGAATAAGTTGAACTTAAACTATAATTTTACATTGTTTTAATTTAGAAATTGACATTGTTTAGAAGATTTAAAACTTGTGTTTCCATTGTTAGAAACCTGATTGTGATATATTATTGAAAGCCCCCAAAATTTGCAACAATCAAAAATACAAATCATTTCTAACCAAGCTTTTTAAAGTGTGAGTTGGAAAGGCGATCAATTTGCGAATAAAAAAACTGCGATTTCTTCGATTTTTGTGGGAAAAGATTGCTAATTTGTAACTACTCATTTCTTGTATTTTCTAAGAGTTATTATTTCTACGCATAAACTATTTTACGTTTACTTTTGAACTTTCAACCCAATTCAAACGCCAACTGCTGATTTTGTTGTGTAAACCGACATCTCTCATCGTCTTTTGCTGCTAATTATCTTGACTGTTCATCTGAGCCAAGCAGAATGTCGTCTGATGACGATTATTTTAGTGTGGTCAGCTCAGGACTGGACTCTTATGTAACTGCTGTGGAGCGGGCACCTGCTCCTCCAAAGCCTCCTCGGTGGGTGTCCACCGCTCCATTGCCAGTACTTTATCCTGGGGATCTTCTGGAGCGGTTTCTGTCTGACTGCGTCAGTCACTCCTTGCCAAAAGTAGTTCTGCGGGCACCTGCACCTCCAAAACCTCCTCGGTGGGTGTCCACCGCTCCATTGCCAGTACTTTATCCCGGGGATCTTCTGGAGCGGTTTCTGGCTGACTGCGTCAGTCACTCCTTGCCAAAAGTAGTTCCGCGGGCACCTGCACCTCCAAAACCTCCTCGGTGGGTGTCCACCGCTCCATTGCCAGTACTTTATCCCGGGGATCTTCTGGAGCGGTTTCTGGCTGACTGCGTCAGTCACTCCTTGCCAAAAGTAGTTCCGCGGGCACCTGCACCTCCAAAACCTCCTCGGTGGGTGTCCACCGCTCCATTGCCAGTACTTTATCCCGGGGATCTTCTGGAGCGGTTTCTGGCTGACTGCGTCAGTCACTCCTTGCCAAAAGTAGTTCCGCGGGCACCTGCACCTCCGAAACCTCCTCGGTGGGTGTCCACCGCTCCATTGCCAGTACTTTATCCCGGGGATCTTCTGGAGCTTTTTCTGGCTGACTGCGTCAATCATCCTTTTTTCTAAAATAGCAAATTCCATACGAAGCCTTTGTCACCAGCATAGCTACAGTTTACATCGAAAGCCTCCATCACCGGGATGACTACAAATTCCATACTAATCTTCCTTTGTCTAGTCGCATATTTTGTGTGAGAACCAATAACAAAGCACAATCTTCTAGCTACCATCTATGGTTATGTCAATGACAATATCTACAGTTTTTTCAGCCAGTTTTGTTCACACGGCAACTAAACACAAGATCAGTTAAAGAACTCTTAAAAGCTGGACACATTATAACAGGATAGAACCTATTAAAAAAAAAAACTTGAGAACAGTCCTTCACAAGAAAAACAGATTGAACCGAACTTAAAGATGTGTAATTCAATAGAAAATGCGAAGAACTGCTACTCTACAGTGCGGAACAACATCTATGAAAAGTTTTCAAGTTTGCGAAGTACCTAGTACGAAGGGACATTATACCGAGCTCTAAGATGTGTAGTCCCATTGAAATGAGAAAACTGTTGCACTACATAAAAAGACAATATCTTGAAGAACTTTAAACACAAAACAGCCTATTTCTTCTGTATTAAAGTCACATACCGAGTTTACATATGTACTCTCCCATAGCAAATTTATAATAGTACAATGCATTAATAAAAATAAATTGTTTACACTATATTTTGATGTATGTGTTATTTTTTTCTCTCTTTGTATAGTTGTTCACTCATCCTTTTACGATTTAACTGCTCTAAATGTTCACACCAATTGAGTTTTATACGAAAAGAATATACAATCACTTGAAATATTTCACAATTATGACTATTTCAAAAATTTTAAATAATTTTTTTTTTTCTTGTGAAGAACCTAAAGAAGAAAATATAGGCATACGTCAGAACCTAAAATTTTTTTTAACTCGCACCATAAAATCGTGCAATGAAAAAAAAAAAATACACTACATATACTACCATGTTGCTTTAAAGAGAAAACAAAGTAGTTAAAATGATTTAACTTTGCAAAAATTTCAAAAATACTTATGAAACAATAAAATAAACTAACAGTAATTAGAAATAAACCCCAGAATATCACTATTAGATACTACCGTTAATTTTGATATATATTTTATGTTATGAGCACGATTTAGTTAAATAAGGATATAGGTATAATTTAGTGGGAACGCTTTGTAACATCTCAGTCACTTTGAATTTATCGAAATACATTAAGTCCTTCTAAACTGTAGCTGTATGATTCTTACTAGCTGCGTACCCACTCTTCGTACGGGAAAAGGCAAATATTTTCCTTAAATATAATCGTAACTATCCGTAACAAAACTAATATCCAAAAAGAAAAAAGTTAGGGTATTCTTTTCCGTTGAAACTACCGAAAGATATATTAACGTAACTAAGGATTAATTATCGTTTAGTTAATTGTAAGACAGCCGTTGAAAAATGATAAAAAGAACACTTTCACTTTGAAGAAATATTTATTAGCATGGTATATTGGGCTTTGATCCATATTACGCTAACAAATCTACTAATATTATTTAGTACTTATACTATCTACTACTTAGAGGGTGAGTCTGAAAAAGTGGCCAAAACTTTAAGGGGTGATAAAACTCATCTACACGATCAAATTTCGTCATGGAAACTATGAGCGGAACGCAAACGGCGAGCCGCTAGGTGGCGTTGAACATGGAAACTTGAACGCCAAAAGGTGGCGTTATAAATAGCATGAAAGCGTCGGTCCTAGCTAAAGGGCCGTTGTTGCTAGCGATATTCGGGAACTGCCTGGTATGTTCGCAAATGCAAGTCAGTCCCTATCCCGTAGGAGGGAAGCCTGCATTACAGCTGGCGACCGCTCTCTTGAGCAATTTCTTTGAGCATGTGCATCCATTCCATTACTGTTAATACAATGTGTTGTGAAGTTTTTTCCTCTTGTGTTAATTTCTGTGCTAGTGGAAAACTACTTTTTAAATTCTCATCGCTTGTGTCACGACCAACCTTTTGCACCATTTACGACGCCACCTAGCGGCTTAGAGTTTGCATACCACCCATGCTTTCTGTGGCGAAATTCGCTCGCGTAGATGCGTTCTATCACCCGATAACTTTGACCACTTTTTCAGACTCACTCTGTATAATACTATCTATATCTTCGTTTCTCCCTCGCTAATGCTTAAAGAAACAGCTTAGAAAAATGCCACCAATGCTGGCTTTTTATTCTTTGGTGATTCTTTACGATTTACGATTACGCAAGACTGTTTTTAAAAGAAAAATTTCTATCCAATGATGCAAATTTAGTTTATCTGCAAGCGTAATTACTGCAGTTATTATACGCATTAGGTAATAAAAATTGCATTAAAAAAATTATAATCTCGCTTCTAGGTGCATAACTTCATGTTTAGAACTTCCTTTCTATCAAATTTGGCATATCTATGTCTAACCGCTTGTTCTTAACGCCGCCGACAGACACACACACACAGAAATCTTCTTTTATAATGAGTAGAGAATAAAATGTTAAGATAACCTAAAATTTTTCTCTTAAACTAAGCTTTGATATCAGTGTGACTCTATTTGTTGGAGTAAGTTGATTTTAAAGACTTTTTTGAAGTTCTTTCTCTCCATATCTGTGTATATACAGTATGTTTCAGAAAGTACTCCCCGACTTACAAAAAAGCATAATCGCGAACCAGTGAGAGACAGAAAGTTGAAACAAGTAGTATGTTGGACAGACAGGTCTGGAATTTGTTTTACTCCTGTTTGCAGAGATATTTCCAATATTGGCTAATAGGTGGCGCACACAAGCATATGACGTTTTGATCAGCACTTAGATATAAGTTCTTTCTATCCATATGTGTGTATATACAGGATGTTTTAGAAAGGACTCCCCGATTTTAAAATGCATAATCGCGAACCAGTGAGAGACAGAAAGTTGAAACAAGTGGTATGTTGGACAGACAGGTCTGGAATTTGTTTTATTCCTGTTTGCAGAGATATTTCCAACTCCTATTATTGTCTAATAGGTGCCGCCACAAGCATATGAAGTTTTGATCAGTACTTAGATATACAGAAAATTCATTCGCATCTATTTTTTTAAACTGGCACGTGCAAGGGAAAGTTCCTTGAGGAATACTTCAGTGACCGAGTCATTGCTCTGAATTATTCCTGAGTGATTCCTCCGGATTGGCCTCCATAAACCCCGGATTTCAGTCCATGTGACTTCTTCTTGTGGGGCTATTTGAAAGTTTACTCCCAAAATTCTCAAACTTTGGAACAGTTTTGACAGTTCATCGGCAAATTGTGCGCATTCGTTTCAATAGAGACATTACAACGAGGGGCTTCGAACATTACCCTCCGGTTGCGTCCTGTTATTGCTGTAAGAGGTGACCCCGTCGAAACCATCGTAATGGGATTTGATCAGCTGCACACTTTCATAAAATTATTTAAAAAAAAAAAACCTGGTGTGTGATTGTAGCGCTATCTGATGTTTAGTCCTAAAACTATTTCTGCAAACTCGAGTATAACAAATTGCAGACTTGTCTTCTTCCTTGAGATTTAACATTAAATAAGCATGGTTTAATGTAGGTATGAGCAATCTTGAAATGTTGCGGGCCAAACGTAGGATGTTAGCGAAGTCAAAGGCCGTATAATTGGGATTTATATGGCATTTTGAATGACTTATATGGGTTTCATACGGGGTTTTGATATGTTATACTGGCCGTATGAAAAGCCGTTGCAGGCCGCATCCGGCCCGTGGATCAGAGGTTGCCCATATGTGGTTTAATGAATAAAAAATAAAAAAAAACACAAAAATATGTTTTCATCCATTTTTACTAAATAGAGAAATAAACCAGCAATAAAAATACCATTTTTTGTAACATTATTATTATTATTATTATTATTGTTATTGTTATTACTATTATTATTCATCTGCTCAGGAAATATATCATTGGAATGCACTTACTTTATGAAAGGAGAAGGCGTGTATCTACTGATTAATTTAGCTGAATCATTCTATGTTTATTTAAATGACATAAATAAGAGAAATTAGATTAATTGAAATGTCAATTTGAATTTTTAAATCTTTCGAAAAATTCTTGAGATTTTTTTACCATTATTATTATTATTTTCGTTGCGCGCAGAAAGTATTTGTTCATAGAGCAGGAAATTTCCTTTAAGTCTTTCTAGAAGTTTGTTTAAAATATTTTCACCGGTCTAAAGAGTGCAACGTTTTATATTTTATCTGCTTGTACAATTCATTTCTATTCCCTATCCCCTCCCTATGGGGGCTCCCAGATTCAAACAGCCGGTGCGTTTCCAATGATTAACAGGCGAACTCGATCTACGTAAAAAAGTTTTTCGGCTGAATTTGCCATGCCGCTTTCTGCCGAGGTCTTATTGGATCCAAGTTCTACTTTTTCCGACTTCCGGCTTTTAAAAGTCGACGGAAATATTTATTTAGCAGGAGATGTCAATTTCCTTAAATTGCAAGCGTGGACTAGTGTGGCGCCGACTGCGTGCTCAAGCACCCACTGAAAAAAAATCACATTTATGTGGAGCAATCACAAAACTTTAAGACAGTTTCGGTTACTTTTATAGAAAAACAGTTATTAGAATTTCGGAAAAATATCCAACATTTTTCTCTGGAAAAAGGATTTTTTAATGATAATTTCTGTAATACGATCCGAATTTTTCTCTGTTGTATTTAGGATCGGCATGTTCCTGTGGATGTAGTAATTCAGAATATTTCATTTAAATTACAATTAAAATATCAAATTATCTTACTGGTGTGTGGCTGCAACGCCATCTCATGTCATCCCAGCAAACACACAACTGAAAGTTCGATAACTGAACTATATCTTACGCCAGATAGTGCAGATATCATTTGGACACCAGGCAAACGGAACCGATCTGTGTCGAAAGTGTCCGCCAAAGTGAACACTCAGCGGACACGGTATAAGATGCCTATTAGAGATGAGTTCGGGCTCATTTTTTGAAGCCCGAGCCCGCCCGAGCCCGAAGACTTTTAATCTGAGCCCGCCCGAGCCCGAGCAATAGTATTAAAGTTGGAGCCCGAGCCCGCCCGAGCCCGAAATTTCAGCTAAAGACAAATAAAATTAACTACTTCATTAAGAGGATACAATAAATTTTGGAGCTTCACACACCTTCTAGTCCCCCGTACCGCTATTTTTTGAAATAAGTACGTCTATTTATCCCATGAATCACTTTTTAAAATCTGTTTCAAGGAGTATGTTCAACAAAGAAGAAATTTTTCACGAGCCCGAGCCCGCCCGAGCCCGAACGCAATCGTGAATTACAGAGCCCGAGCCCGAGTCGGGCCCGGGCTCGGGCTCGGGCTTTCGGGCTCGGGCTGAGCCCGTCTCATCTCTAATGCCTATCGGTTATAGGTAGTGGGTTATGATTTCGATTTGCCACGAATCAAAACCGAGAGGTCGGGCACAGAATCGGAACTTTGAAAGCATAATAATAACACAAAATTATAATTATTGGTTCAAAAAGTAATGCCATATGGCCTATGATATTCCCTATGATATTGTAATGGTTTTCGTGCATATCATTTTTGAGAGGAGAACCGAAACCCATCCGATGCAGTTCTGACTTCGCTCATCAGGTGAGCAATGTGGCATCTTTCTGAATACAAGAAATTGCTAGAAATAGAAGTGCATAATTTTTCTCGTACTTTAGGCAAAAGTTCGACGCCTTGAAATGATATATCTTCGATCCTATACCTAAAAGATTTCAGATCGTTACTTGCAATTCGGCATGGATGACACAGCTGAGAAGTCGGATATCGAATCGTAAGGTCTGCGATAGTTATGTGTTTGCTGGGATGTCCAATCTTGGAACTGTTTCTACAAACTCGAGTAAACAAATTCCAGACTAGTCTCCTTCCTTGAGATTCAACATTAAATAAGTGTGTATTAATGGATAAAAAAATTAAAAAGAACATAATATATGTTTTCATCCATTCTTAATAAATAGAGAAATAAGCACGCAATGAAAATACCAAAATTTTCTGTAAGAACATTATTATGAGTGGAAGCTTTTGCTCCCATTTATTAATTAAAAATGTAAAGCTATTGCATGAAATATCATCTACGGAGATTTTTCTAAGAAACATATTGAAATCTTTCCACCCCCCCCCCCCTGTCTCATAAACTATTCCTTCTAGAGAACCCACAAAAGTTTTGCAAAGTCGGCGCCTCTGGTGTGAAGTATGCATACGTCTCAGGGAATTCTATAGCTTGGGATTTTCAGGGATTGCTGAAATTAAATTAAGTTTATCCCCCCCCCCCCATTCATGAGTTAAGATTGCGAAAAGGAAATGAGCGCTCGTTTACATCTAAGCTAAGGGGGAAATTGTTTGTGAACGAAAGAATATTCGGGTGTAACAAAACCTGTGAAAACCGTTCTGAAGTAGAGCGCCGACTTGCAAAGACTTTTATCTTGTAATACTTAATAGCAAATATCCATTTTGATATGGTTTGAAATACCGAAATGTTTTGAAATTCCGCTTCAAAGTGTGACTGCCCAGAGAACGTAACGTATTGAAATTCTTTTAAGTACTCATGTAAAAGATCTATAAATGTTACATACACCCTTTTCAGTAGGGTACGTAGTTCTGCACGTAGGAATAACGTACATAAATTTTAGTAATCGAAGAATAAATACGTCAGTTTCAGCACGGACGTACAGACAAACAAACTGAATTCATAAACCATTTCTATCATTTTTTTTAAAGCGTTAAAAAACGCAACTCGCATCAGAATAATGAAGTTCTTGCTCATATTGTTAATGGAGTAAAGGAGTACACTTTAAATTTATTTTTTCGCTCCATTACGTAACTATTATAAACGACACTAAAAACATTTGTCCACTTACCGCCGTTAAAGGCACTTTGAAAGGAATTTGTGAGATTTTGTTACTTTATACCTGACATTGCGGGAAGCAAGAGGGGGGGGGGGCAGAGTTAATCGAAAGATTGATTTTCTTTTAGTCCGAGAAACACAGATAGCTTTAAATTAATATCTCGCCTTGATTTTTAAAAAAATAGCTTTAAATTAATATCTCGCCTTGTTTTTCAAAGAAATTTTCGAATTATGATAACGTCCATCATGAGGGTTTTGAATGTAAGAAACCTTTATCAAAAACTTACGCTAATTTACGTTCGAGAATAGATTAAAGATTAATGTTGAATTTCCCCCTCCCACCCCAAAAAAAATAAATAGAAGCGTATATTTAAATATTCTAAGTTAACATTTTAGAAAAATCTAGCGGAAGTAAGTTGTTACTGGAAAAATTATCTAGTTACTTTTTTTTCTTATCAAATTTGCAAATGATTCTAAATAGGTTATAGTTATTTTGCGTTAAAAGAATCCTAGAGAGGAAAGTATAATCATCTTGATAGTGAAATACAAATGTGTTTTATTGTAATTCTGTAAAAGTATGTAAAGTATGTTCGACTAGATTCGAAATAATTTGTAAATGAAATATGAGGAAAACAACGTTTTAAAAAAAGTCTGATATTCTGTTATTATTAAATACGTTTATGAATTAATTGTTAGTGCCAGTATGGTAAAATATGCCATAAGTTGTAAAGAGCTACCATGATGAGTACATAAAACAACATGACTACCGTTCACAGTGGGGTACATGGATATCTATGTAAATAAAATTAGAGACTTTTGTCTGTTCATGACTTGGAATTAAAACACACTTCCAATTTCTATCCGTTTCAAGTACTTGGAAATCGAGAGTACGACCGTCAATGAAAAAAAGTATGTCGGCCTCGATTAGCAGGATATTCCTACACCTAAAAGATTTCAGATCGTTACTTGCAATTCGGCATGGATGACACAGCTGAGAAGTCGGATATCGAATCGTAAGGTCTGCGATAGTTATGTGTTTGCTGGGATGTCCAATCTTGGAACTGTTTCTACAAACTCGAGTAAACAAATTCCAGACTAGTCTCCTTCCTTGAGATTCAACATTAAATAAGTGTGTATTAATGGATAAAAAAATTAAAAAGAACATAATATATGTTTTCATCCATTCTTAATAAATAGAGAAATAAGCACGCAATGAAAATACCAAAATTTTCTGTAAGAACATTATTATGAGTGGAAGCTTTTGCTCCCATTTATTAATTAAAAATGTAAAGCTATTGCATGAAATATCATCTACGGAGATTTTTCTAAGAAACATATTGAAATCTTTCCACCCCCTTCCCCTGTCTCATAAACTATTCCTTCTAGAGAACCCACAAAAGTTTTGCAAAGTCGGCGCCTCTGGTGTGAAGTATGCATACGTCTCAGGGAATTCTATAGCTTGGGATTTTCAGGGATTGCTGAAATTAAATTAAGTTTATCCCCCCCCCCCCCATTCATGAGTTAAGATTGCGAAAAGGAAATGAGCGCTCGTTTACATCTAAGCTAAGGGGGAAATTGTTTGTGAACGAAAGAATATTCGGGTGTAACAAAACCTGTGAAAACCGTTCTGAAGTAGAGCGCCGACTTGCAAAGACTTTTATCTTGTAATACTTAATAGCAAATATCCATTTTGATATGGTTTGAAATACCGAAATGTTTTGAAATTCCGCTTCAAAGTGTGACTGCCCAGAGAACGTAACGTATTGAAATTCTTTTAAGTACTCATGTAAAAGATCTATAAATGTTACATACACCCTTTTCAGTAGGGTACGTAGTTCTGCACGTAGGAATAACGTACATAAATTTTAGTAATCGAAGAATAAATACGTCAGTTTCAGCACGGACGTACAGACAAACAAACTGAATTCATAAACCATTTCTATCATTTTTTTTAAAGCGTTAAAAAACGCAACTCGCATCAGAATAATGAAGTTCTTGCTCATATTGTTAATGGAGTAAAGGAGTACACTTTAAATTTATTTTTTCGCTCCATTACGTAACTATTATAAACGACACTAAAAACATTTGTCCACTTTCCGCCGTTAAAGGCACTTTGAAAGGAATTTGTGAGATTTTGTTACTTTATACCTGACATTGCGGGAAGCAAGAGGGGGGGGGGCAGAGTTAATCGAAAGATTGATTTTCTTTTAGTCCGAGAAACACAGATAGCTTTAAATTAATATCTCGCCTTGATTTTTAAAAAAATAGCTTTAAATTAATATCTCGCCTTGTTTTTCAAAGAAATTTTCGAATTATGATAACGTCCATCATGAGGGTTTTGAATGTAAGAAACCTTTATCAAAAACTTACGCTAATTTACGTTCGAGAATAGATTAAAGATTAATGTTGAATTTCCCCCTCCCACCCCAAAAAAAATAAATAGAAGCGTATATTTAAATATTCTAAGTTAACATTTTAGAAAAATCTACCGGAAGTAAGTTGTTACTGGAAAAATTATCTAGTTACTTTTTTTTCTTATCAAATTTGCAAATGATTC
The DNA here is from genome assembly GCA_038373885.1 of Cheiracanthium punctorium. Taxonomy (NCBI): domain Eukaryota; kingdom Metazoa; phylum Arthropoda; class Arachnida; order Araneae; family Cheiracanthiidae; genus Cheiracanthium; species Cheiracanthium punctorium. Next base: position 58,696 of record JAWZYV010014111.1, read on the forward strand.
TAAATAGGTTATAGTTATTTTGCGTTAAAAGAATCCTAGAGAGGAAAGTATAATCATCTTGATAGTGAAATACAAATGTGTTTTATTGTAATTCTGTAAAAGTATGTAAAGTATGTTCGACTAGATTCGAAATAATTTGTAAATGAAATATGAGGAAAACAACGTTTTAAAAAAAGTCTGATATTCCGTTATTATTAAATACGTTTATGAATTAATTGTTAGTGCCAGTATGGTAAAATATGCCATAAGTTGTAAAGAGCTACCATGATGAGTACATAAAACAACATGACTACCGTTCACAGTGGGGTACATGGATATCTATGTAAATAAAATTAGAGACTTTTGTCTGTTCATGACTTGGAATTAAAACACACTTCCAATTTCTATCCGTTTCAAGTACTTGGAAATCGAGAGTACGACCGTCAATGAAAAAAAGTATGTCGGCCTCGATTAGCAGGATATTCCATTGTCGGAAATCACATCGACTATTTGCAAGGGTTTGGTACATTGGACATGTATTACGTTAAGCAAGATATTCTTTAAACCGATATTCTATTAAGCGTGCTCGATTGCATATACACTCTATAACAAAAAAATAAAAACGACGAAACAAAAAATAATGGTACGATTACGATAAAAATTCATAGATGTTAAGAGTATACATAAGAAAACAAACGATTAAAATTTCAGAACAATTGAATGATTCATTGTAGAGTTTGATCATTACAAAGGGAGGAAGTCAATAAAGCGTTGGTCCACCTCTGGCCTCGATGCAAGCTGTCACAGCAGCGGATTCGTCACTATCAACTATCCACCGATGCGACCCGTGCACATGTATATCCAACATGACCTTCCACAGACGATTGAGAGAGCGGAATTTACGCACGCGCCGACCGTTACGCCGGTTGCCTCTCACGCCTGTACAACGTCAAGTCCGATTACTGTGGTGGCGGGCTCAATCAACGTGGAACTGCGCTGTAGAGATGGCCAATGATTCGATGAGTCGAATCAGTGATTCGAATCTTGGTACTGAGTGGCTCAGTCTTTACACTCACTCTCTACTGATTCGAATCTCAAGCCCTCAAGGGAAATACATTCCAAGTGCGAAGGGAAGAAAAACTTATTTTCCCTTTGCCGTTCCCAGATATTTTCCCTTACTCTTTCAACTCTTTTCGACTCTTTTCGGCTCTTTTCGACTCTTTACGACTCTGAGTCGATAGATGATTTGAAACAGTAAATGAGTGGGTGTGGGTGAGTTGGTCACTGAGTTGGTGCAGCAACGAATCTTTACTGATTCAGTGTTTCGCTCTGTTTCGGTGATTGTATACTATCGTTGAGATTCGTTAGTTTTTCGAATCTTCTATCGACTCAGAGTCGAAAGGAGCCGAAAAGAGTTGAAAGGATGTTTCATTTAATTGGAGGGGTTTTTTCGAATCTTCTATCGACTCAGAGTCGAAAGGAGTCGAAAAGAGTTGAAAGGATGTTTCATTTAATTGAAGTTTTTTTTTCGAATCTTTGGTGTTTCATTTCTTGGTTGGTGGTCGGATTTAAAGTTTTATCTGTCTGTGGGTGTGGAGTGGGTCGAACATCGTTTGCTTTTGGCGGGGGGCATAGGCGTTACTTCCTAAGGGCAAGAGTGGTCAATCTCCCCCCGAAAAAAAAATTAAGAAAATCCCTCCTTCCAACTTGTCTGACTGATTTAATATTTGTTTAAAATTTAATGAAACATCCCTTTTCTACTTTTAACTTCAATATATGTCCCCCTGCCCCCACCCCAAAAAAAAAAAAAAAAAAAAAAAAAAAAGGAACGTTAAGTTTACATGGTGGCGGATTTTCATGTGAAGGGAAATAGAATGAAATAAAGTTAGGATTGTGCTTGTCACTTTTAATGAAGGATACAGGGGCGGTATTAAGCGCTCCCACAAAAGGACTTTGTAGTAAGCAAAATAACATTTCGCTTTATTGCAGAAGATTTCGGTTTTTTTTTTAAATCTTGTTTTTCGTTTAAGGGGAATGATTTTATTTTCTTTCGTAATTCCGAGAAATACAAAATAGGGTCTAAAGCAGTGGCGTAGTTAGTGTTATTGACAGTGGCGTAGCCAGGATTTTATTTCGGGGTGGGCTGGGTATCAAATTTAAAGATAAAGTTCAATTGTAAGCTAAGTAAAGGGTCCCATTTTTTTGGGGGGGGCAGCAGCCCCTCAGTAGGACTGGGCCAAAAATCGACATATCGGTTTTATTTCAACATCAAATATCTGATATTTCCATTTTCATTTCAGTGAAATCTCGAATTCGATAAAGGGCAAAAATACAGGCCGGCCAGGGGCGTAGCCAGAAATTTTTTATGGGGGGGGGTTATGACTACTGCAACTCATATATATGTATACGTGTGTATGATAATGTAGTGAAGAATATACATTTTGTATGGCAAAAATTCCTCATGGGGGGTTATGACCCCCCTAACACCCCCCCCCTTGGCTACGCCTCTGAGGCCGGCGATAAGAAAATCCTGAGATCAATACCAGCTTGTGATGCTTTTGCTACTGTTTTCTCTCGGAAAGCTTCTTCTTCTCTCATCGCAGAAAAAACAGCTCCATGGTTTATTAGTCTAATTACCATAATTAATTAACGTATATCTCGGAACCTATCCACCGGAGCGCGTTTTTATTGATTCTCAACGCCCCCTAGACTCAACACCCCACCGATACTTAAAATTTCGAATGCTTTGACACCAAACTTAACCTTTTAATCTTACAGGCCCAGGGGGTCATACGAAGCTCCCCTATATTTTCAATTTGGGCATTTTAAACACTAGCCTCCTCCGACGGCATCTCCAAAGTCTGGAAACCATCCCAGAGCCAATTTCTACATGTTTGCAGTCCTTTTAAGCCTCAATCATGGTAAATAGTCTAATTACCATAATTAATTAACGTATATCTCGGAAACTATCCATCGGAGCGCGTTTTTATTGATTCTCGACCCCCCGCTTAGGAACCCCATCGATACATAAAATTTCGAATACTTTGACACCAAACTTAACCTTTTAATGTTACAGGCCCAGGGGGTCATACGAAGCTCCCCTGTATTTTCATTTCGGGCAGTTTAAACACTAGTTTTACTGGAGCAAGGAGAGAGAGATGCTAACTGCCCGAGAACTCAGCGGAGAAGAAACCCGATGAATGGGTGAAGGGTGTTTAAATAGTACGGCTTTCGGCGCAGAGAGAGGGAAAATTTCTTTAGTTGTTTTACTAATTCAAGATTCGAATCACTGATTCGAATCATCGAAGTAGTGAGTGAGTCGAGATTCGAATCAGTAAAATGAGTCGAACCGCCCATCTCTACTGCGCTGACTAGGCACGTATGGTCTTTAGTAGAGATGGGCGGTTCGACTCATTTTACTGATTCGAATCTCGACTCACTCACTACTTCGATGATTCGAATCAGTGATTCGAATCTTGAATCAATAAAACAACTAAAGAAATTTTCCCTCTCTCTGCGCCGAAAGCCGTACTATTTAAACACCCTTCACCCATTCATCGGGTTTCTTCTCCGGTGAGTTCTCGGGCAGTTAGCATCTCTCTCTCCTTGCTCCAGTAAAACTAGTGTTTAAACTGCCCGAAATGAAAATACAGGGGAGCTTCGTATGACCCCCTGGGCCTGTAAGATTAAAAGGTTAAGTTTGGTGTCAAAGTATTCGAAATTTTATGTATCGATGGGAGTTCCTAAGGGGGGGTCGAGAATCAATAAAAACGCGCTCCGATGGATAGTTTCCGAGATATACGTTAATTAATTATGGTAATTAGACTAATTAACCATGATTGAGGCTTAAAAGGACTGCAAACATGTAGAAATTGGCTCTGGGATGGTTTCCAGACTTTGGAGTTGCCGCCGGAGGAGGCTAGTGTTTAAAATGCCCAAATTGAAAATATAGGGGAGCTTCGTATGACCCCCTGGGCCTGTAAAGATTAACAAAGGTTTAAAGTTTGGTGTCAAAGTATTCGAAATTTTATGTATCGATGGGGGTATACGTCTAGGGGGGGTCGAGAATCAATAAAAACGCGCTCCGATGGATAGTTTCCGAGATATACGTTAATTAATTATGGTAATTAGACTAATTAACCATGATTGAGGCTTAAAGGACTGCAGTAAACTTGATGTTCAGACTTGGAGTGAACGTGAAAGCTCTGGGATGGTTTCCAGACTTTGGAGATGCCGTCGGAGGAGGCTAGTGTTTAAAATGCCCAAATTGAAAATTTAGGGGAGCTTCGTATGACCCCCTGGGCCTGTAAGATTAAAAGGTTAAGTTTGGTGTCAAAGCATTCGAAATTTTAAGTATCGGTGGGGTGTTGAGTCTAGGGGGGGTCGAGAATCAATAAAAACGCGCTCCGGTGGATAGGTTCCGAGATATACGTTAATTAATTATGGTAATTAGACTAATAAACCATGGAGCTGTTTTTTCTGCGATGAGAGAAGAAGAAGCTTTCCGAGAGAAAGCAGTAGCAAAAGCATCACAAGCTGGTATTGATCTCAGGATTTTCTTATCGCCGGCCTCAGAGGCGTAGCCAAGGGGGGGGTTAGGGGGGTCATAACCCCCCATGAGGAATTTTTTGCCATACAAAATGTATATTCTTCACTACATTATCATACACACGTATACATATATATGAGTTGCAGTAGTCATAACCCCCCCCCATAAAAAATTTCTGGCTACGCCCCTGGCCGGCCTGTATTTTTGCCCTTTATCGAATTCGAGATTTCACTGAAATGAAAATGGGAATATCGGATATTTGATGTTGAAATAAAACCGATATGTCGATTTTTGGCCCAGTCCTACTGAGGGGCTGCTGCCCCCCCCCCAAAAAAAAATGGGACCCTTTACTTAGCTTACAATTGAACTTTATCTTTAAATTTGATACCCAGCCCACCCCGAAATAAAATCCTGGCTACGCCACTGTCAATAACACTAACTACGCCACTGCTTTAGACCCTATTTTGTATTTCTCTGAATTACGAAAGACAATAAAATCATTCCCCTTAAACGAAAAACAAGGTAAAAAAAAAAAAAAACGAAATCTGCTGCAATAAAGCGAAATGTTATTTTGCTTACTACAAAGTCCTTTTGTGAGAGCGCTTAATACCGCCCCTGTATCCTTCATTAAAAGTGACAAGCACAATCCTAACTTTATTTCATTCTATTTCCCTTCACATGAAAATCCGCCACCATGTAAACTTAACGTTCCGTTTTTTTTTTTTTTTTTTTTTTTTTTTTTTGGGTGGGGGCAGGGGGACATATATTGAAGTTAAAAGTAGAAAAGGGATGTTTCATTAAATTTTAAACAAATATTAAATCAGTCAGACAAGTTGGAAGGAGGGATTTTCTTAATTTTTTTTTCGGGGGGGAGATTGACCCCTCTTGCCCTTAGGAAGTAACGCCTATGCCCCCCGCCAAAAGCAAACGATGTTCGACCCACTCCACACCCACAGACAGATAAAACTTTAAATCCGACCACCAACCAAGAAATGAAACACCAAAGATTCGAAAAAAAAACTTCAATTAAATGAAACATCCTTTCAACTCTTTTCGACTCCTTTCGACTCTGAGTCGATAGAAGATTCGAAAAAACCCCTCCAATTAAATGAAACATCCTTTCAACTCTTTTCGGCTCCTTTCGACTCTGAGTCGATAGAAGATTCGAAAAACTAACGAATCTCAACGATAGTATACAATCACCGAAACAGAGCGAAACACTGAATCAGTAAAGATTCGTTGCTGCACCAACTCAGTGACCAACTCACCCACACCCACTCATTTACTGTTTCAAATCATCTATCGACTCAGAGTCGTAAAGAGTCGAAAAGAGCCGAAAAGAGTCGAAAAGAGTTGAAAGAGTAAGGGAAAATCTCTGGGAACGGCAAAGGGAAAATAAGTTTTTCTTCCCTTCGCACTTGGAATGTATTTCCCTTGAGGGCTTGAGATTCGAATCAGTAGAGAGTGAGTGTAAAGACTGAGCCACTCAGTACCAAGATTCGAATCACTGATTCGACTCATCGAATCATTGGCCATCTCTAGTCTTTAGTGACGAGTCCCGTTTGCAGCTGTGTCCTGACGATAACCGCACACATGTCTGGAGACGTCCAGGGCAGAGGGGAGGAGATCCTGCCCTGACTATGGCACACCACACAGGTTCACAACAAGGTGTTATGGTCTGGGGTGCCATCTATGGTCTATGTGGTCTGGGTTGATAGCCGGATCTCTTTGATAGCCATTTCTGGATCACTGACAGCACAGGTACGTTGGCGACATCCCACGACCGGTTGTGTTACCGTTCCTTTTGCGACACCCTGGACCTACTTTTCAATACGAGAATGCCCGACCACATACGGCACGTGTTGCTATGAATTGTCTTCAAGCTTTCCCTGTACTTCCTTGTCCAGCTAGCATCCCTGATCTTTCTCCCATAGAGCACATTTGTGACGTTATGTGAAGGCGATTGCAATCATCTCGAAATGTTGTCGATTTAGCCCAACATTTGCAGACAATTTGGCAAGAAATTCCGCAGTACGCCATCCGGGAACTTTATCAGTCTGCGCCACGCGGGGTGACAATTTGCATCGAGGCCAGAGGTGGACCAACGCCTTATTGACTTCCTCGCTTTGTAATGGTCAAACACTAGAATAAATCATTCAATTGTTCGGAAATTTTAATCGTTTTTTTTTAATGTATCTTCTTTACATCCACCAATTTTTATCGCAATCGGACAATTCCTTCTTGGTGCGTCGTTTTTTTTTTTTTGCTGTAGAGTGTGTATATATATGTGTGTGTGTATGTATGTATCTATGTATGTATGCATGTATATGCAGTGTGCCACCTAAAGACCGTTCTCTCCAATAATTCCTGAACGCCAAGAGCTGCAGCCATGAAAGTGGGGTGGATTTTAGGTATAGTAAAGTGGCTATGCACTATGCAATAAAAACTCTTACAGCGCTATCTAGTGGTTATATTTGGAGTTAGCGTTCTTATTTGGAAAACGGTACGAGGTACGGGAAACGTAAATCGCAAAATCTTTCAGCATCATTGATCTAGTAAGAAAAGATACCTTGCGCAAATCAATGTGCGCAATAATGGACTCAACAATGCCACGAATGGAAGGCATGAAACTTACATTTTTATGGTCAAGTTTTCCCGAAATTATACTTATCTGACATTAATCTCATTTATCCTTCATTCTAAAAGCTTTTTCCGTCAGCAACAATACGCATCTGGACGCTAGACTGAAATTCCTGCTGCACATTGTACATCATGTCTGGTGATACGCTAGCAAAAGCATCAGTAATTCGCTTTTAAGCTTTGCATTTTACACCTGACGGTGATGCTTTGTTTGTGACTATTTTCCCGTATCTCGTACCGTTTTTGAGATAAGAACGCTAACTTCCAATTTAGCCACCATGTGGCGCTGTAACCGGTTTTAATGTGCAGCGCATGGCAGCTTTACTATACCTAGATCCCCTTTTATGATTATAGTTCTTGCCGATCAGGACAGGCACACTGTATATACATAATCCTCATCCATTCAATTTCACATTTTAAAAGTTAATCTATTTCCTGTTTATTCTATGGAAAAGAAAAATGTACTAGGGTGCAGTTTTCGATCCCTTATCAGCTGTTTACGCTAGAAGGCGATGAGACGTTTATCATCGCTAATCCCCATAATTCATTCAGGAATAAAGAAATATTTTTAACGATCCGAGAACGATAGCTGACGGCATCGGTTTACGATAAAAACGTCATCCGTATCTTTTCACGACAATGAGAAAAACGCACCCTGATTTCGGAATAATATTCATCCTTTGTTTGGAAGTTTTTAAGCATTGAGGGATGTTTACGAATAAAAATAAAATGAATTAAGGAGCAAAGTGTTTTAAAGATAAAATGTACGTGTAAGTTTAGAGTATTTTGGCGTTGCTAGTAGCAACCTGTACAGGGCCATGCGGTAGATTTTCTCAGTATGATGCAAGTCTTCAAAATGCCGCCTCTTCAGTAGTAAGCGGTACAAATCCCCCCCGAAAAAAAATTAACAATAAATCCACTAATTTTTCATTTTTAACGAAAGGATTACATTTCATCTCATCCCCCGTTTAAGGAAATCTGTGTACGCCACAGCACCCCTTATTGTTTCTTCCTTAAAATAAATGCTGATTATGATTTAAAAGCAAAACTACACAAAATGTACAAATGCTATATTTATTTTACTAACATTACAACAAACTATTACAATTTTACTCTTCCAACTTAACCAAATTCGTGGATAAGGGATGTGCAGTCTAGAGTAGCAGCCAATGTTGACTCATCAGAAATTATTACCAGGTTTCTTATTTTTGTTGGGCTTATTGAACTTGGATAATTTTTGATTAATTTTAATTTAGAAACACTTCTTTCCGCTCTAGCTACTGACACTAGGAGTGTTAGCAAAGTTCTCAGTGCTATGACAGTATTTGGATACAAAGATATCAGTAAATTATTTTTGCACAAATATTTTAAAACACCTAAAGGTTTCATTAAACATGGCAGCATTCTAGATACATCACGTAATTCTTCTTGTAGAGCACTTGTATTAATGTCAGATTCATTTTTGATCGAAAGTATTAACTGGATATTGATACAGTTCTTTCCTAGCGTTTTGTCATCAAGATCTTTGAGTTTTAAAATATCATATAAAAACTGAAAATTTTTGCTATGGGTTTCCAGAAGCGTGAATCGTTCATTTAGAGAAGTATATGCAATGTCCAGAATATAGTTTAAAAAGTTTACTTTAAATTTATTCTCCTCTGTTAAAGGTTAGTCGACCGGTTTTTTCATCAAATTGGTATTTTTTTCTTCTAGCTCTAACTTCAGGAAGTGGTTTAACGCGGTTTTCGGGGTAAGACCACCGATTCCTCACCCCCGGAAGGGGCCAGCCTCGCTAACCCCTAGCTAGGGCCCTGCGCCCCATTTTTTCTAAGTTAGGCTTTCTGCCGCCTGCGCCTGCTTCCCATCTCCGTCTTTCAGACTGTTGCCTTATTCTTTCTCAGTTTCAACATTTTGGGATCCCCTATTTTTGTTTAACTTATCGCCCGGGGTGGACCACGCCTTCCTACATCACTACTTACGTACATTATTTTTTAAGTGCACTATCCACCTTCGTACGCCACTGTACAGCCTGATTTTAAAAAGAAAATTATAAGATTTCTAACAGGTGATTGTAAATAATGCCGCCAGTTAATGACGGCAGCCAGCCAGCCGCAATGTTACCGGTGAAAGAAAAAATTAATGTGAGTTTTCATAGCCCAGGCAAAGGAAAATGATAGTATATAATCCAAAAAGGGAAATAACTATTTTTAAAGCTACTTGAATTAATGTCTGTCCGATTTACAACCCTATTTAAAAAAATCATCTGTTAGTCTTCTTACAATGAATTCAACGGTAAGTATTCTGCTGCCCCTAGCATAGAGCGAAGGCAGATAGATAGACCCATGGAGAAGGAACAGAAAAGACGCTCCCCTGAACAAATATTTAGACACGGTAAAATGGTCTTTCTGACAATGATGATATATTTCATACAATTCTGAATTAGTATTCAATCTTTGCGCCTCGCAGAAAAAAAAATTATAAATCTGCCCATATCAAAGGTACGACTTTTTACTCTGTCCCCCGACTGACAGCAATAAATGATCTTTAATTTTCTTTTTAAAAAAAGAAAAACTATTTTTTTTTTCAAATTCTACGTGCTACACAAGTAGATAATGGTTAATCTAGGCCGGCCGCCCCTTTGAAGTGCCGCCTGATGCAGCCGCCTCTCTGCATCATAGCACGGCACGGCCCTGAACCTGTACCGTAAAGAAAAAAACCTTAAATATATTTACATCAGGTTTAGTCTTCAAAAAATCTTGGCTTCTTGTACATTATTAACACTTTCCAATAAAAAAAGAGGTGTTTGTCTTTTCAGTTTGTCAGTCTGTCAGTCTAACCGTCGTAAATGGCCATCGATTGGTACGAAATTTATTGCGAACAAAAATTTACGCATTTTGAAACGATTTTCGCAAACTATCGAAATCTAATATATATATATATATATATTATATATATATATATATATATATATATATATATATATTTAATTCGACATCTATAATTTATGTGTTGAGTGATCATCTCTCATGTCACCAAATTTCATTTCATTTGTTTCAGCCAGTTTTATACAGTACGAGGGGGAAAAAAAGAGCCATGAATAGAAAGAGACTTCTTTTTTTACCGGTTGTACTAGATTTCCAATTGCTCCAAACGGATATAAATCTGAAGGTTTTATAATTCCAAGTAATGCACAGACTAAAGTCTAATCTTATTTATAAAGATATCATGCTATGTACCCCACAGTAAACGGTAGTTATACTGTTTTATGTACTCGTTACGATACTTCTTTATTACAAGTGAAATATTTCAAAATACTGGTACTAACAATTAATTCGTAAACGTGAAAATAATATCAGAATATCAATATTTTCTTAAAACATTATTCCATACTTTCATATTTCAATTTCAAATTATTACACATCTAATCAAACACAATTTACATACTTTTATCGAATTACAATAAAATGCATATGTATTTCTCTGTCAATATGAATACATCTGCCTAACTAACACCACTTTAACGCAAAATAACTAACTTATTTAAAGTCCTTTGTCAATTTTCAAAGATTTTAAAGAAAAGTGGTTAGACAGTTTTTCTCGTAACAAATTTCTTCCACGAGATTTTTCTAAAATATTAATTTAGAATACTGAAAAATACACTTTTATTTATTTTTTTAGAGGAAATTTAACATTAATCTTTAATCTGTTCTCGAACGGAAATTAGCGTAGCTTTTTGAAAAAAACTATCTTACTTTTAAAATCCTCATGGTGGAAGTTATCATAATTCAGCAATTTCTAAACATTTCTAAAAAATAAAGGAGAGATATTAATTTAAAGCTATCCATGTTTTTTTGCCCTTAGAGAAAATCAATCTTTCGATTAACTCTGCCCCCCCCCCCCTCTTGCTTCGCGCAATGTCAGGCATAAAGTAACAAAATCTCAGACATTCCTTTTAAAGTGCCATTAACGGCGGAAAGTGGACAAATGCTTTTTGTGTCGTTTATAATATTTACGTAATGTAGCGTAAAAAAGAAATTTCAAGTGCACTATTTTACTCCATTAACTAATTCTATGGGGACACATGCCATTCTAACGCGATCTGCTTTTTTTTTTTTTTTAAACACTTCCTAACAGTGTCGAAAAATGTTCATGATTTCGGTTTGTCTGTCTGTCCGTTAGTTACTGGCGATATTTCACCAAAAGCCGTTAGGTTTGTAATAGTTTGCGAGAATTTGAGCGTAGCCGAGATAGTGATTGACTACAGACATTTTATGAATTTAAGGTATAGTTAGATTTTAATGTATTGAAAGGCCTTTGGTTGACCCAGTCAATTGCATTAAATAAAGAGGGACGCACAGTTAAACCTTACAGTAGTTCTAAGCAGGGCTTAATTTCTAGCAAAAGAAGTACCGGAGCCCTAATATTCCGGAGCTTATGCTCATATACAGCGGCGTACTGTAAGTCCGAGCTACCCCTTCAGTACGGGGTAGGTATAACATTCAATTAAAATAACAATTCAAATACTTTCTCGTGTAATAGTATCTGACATATTTTTATTATTTTATGGCACAGTTGTTATATCACTGAAAATGGTAGACGGCCGAAGTGTGAAGGTCCCGTGTTCGGGTCCAATCGCGCGGCTGTCGATCTAACGGTCTGGAGTTTTGGTAGGTTTTCTTCAGATGCAACGTGAATACGCGTTAGAACCCCTTAGAAAGTAATCAAGTAATCTTTATGGTATTATTTTACAAAATTTTTTATTATTTTATTTTACACCTAGAAAGTACTCCTACCAAGGCATCCCCCATCCTTGACAGATCGCCCTAGCGTAGCGTTGCCATAATCACACAAATAAATATTTCACAAAACGGTTAATAATAAATGATCTGAAATTAGCATGAAGAAATATGAACAATATACAGTAGAAGACTCAAAATCTGCAATTGTGCAGATTTTAGGTTTTTGCACGTTTTGCGGCATAACATATAAAGTAATTTTATTTTTTCCTAAATAAAAGAAATAAAGAAAAAAAAAGCTGTTAAAGTAATGTAGAAGTGATTGAAGTACTTAATAAAAACAAGTGAAAGAAATAATGTCATAATTTTTAACACATGAAGAAACAAAGAAATTTATATACCATATATAATTATGAAGACAAGGAAATTCAAGAAAATTCAAATTACTTAGAAAATGTTAAACATTTGCTGAACAATTGCTTGTTAAAAATGTGGCATTTGGTATCACGTAATTTGAGTTTCTTTTTCAATACACATACCTGTGTGTAAATTAACAATATTCCACAGAGCTAATAAATCAAGAGCTTCCTCTTTTTCTTTCCTGGCTTTTGATTGAGTATCAATAGCACTGTGACGGCAATAAGCTAACCATGATCGAACAAATAATTCTGGTTCAAATTTGTTGATCGGAGGACCGACTAATCTAATGAACATCAAATTTGATAAAGTTTCAATGCTAAGCGAAGCACGTTGGGAAGTACAAATATAAGTTCATTGTAGAAAATCCTCGTTCGTTCGTTTAAGATCCCTGCATAAGACCCCTAAAACTTCTAAAATTAATTAAGCTAATTACAATTAGTATTTTTTGTTTATATTTAGGAATTGCGTTAGTATAGAATTACTTTTTAGTTTGTCCATATGTGTACAAATTTATTAAATCAATATTTAAAATAATAATAAAAAAAAATTAGTTAATTAACTAAATAATTATCCGTAATCAACATTTTGAGTGTTTATATCCTTTATTATTTATTGACGCTTACAAACTCAAAAGCGCCTGGCAAGCCCATCTTAATCACATTGCGTATTCAGAGTTACGAAAACTAAAGATCTTTCGAACTTTCGCGATTCTAAACGACTGGAAAATCTGAATAAATTCCTATTAGTTGAAGCGTAGTGATGTCAGAAGCAGCAGTTTTGGGGCTCTATTCTGCCGCATTCGTATAAGCATACGTTCGGATATGTGACATCAAAATGACGTTTTTCGCATCCTGCCAACGCGTATGTTGGTATTCTGCAAGGTACGGTATCGCTTTAGGTAAAGATACTTCGCACCGAATGTTTACGTTAGCATACGTTTCGAAATACGTCACAAACCCGAACGTTCGCTTAAACGAACGTGGCAGAATAGACCCCCCTGGTTTGGGTTAAAAGGAAGCTACTGGTGGTGCACCAAGATACAGATAGATCGGCTTCAGCTAAGCTGACTGAAATCGGTTTCAGGATGCTAGAATTGGTTTGAGGCGAAACGAATCCTGTGTGGTGTACCTGATAAAATCGACGTGTGTGTGAAAAGCGTAAAAATAACGAATTAATATGTAATGGTGGGGAGCCCAATATTCATAAGCTCCGGTTGGTTTGTTCCTAAATATATAAAAATTCACTTAAAGTAAAGAAGTACCGGAGCTGAGCTCCGGTGAGCTCCGGCCCAAATTAAGCCCTGGTTCTAAGTGCAAAATTTCAGCATTCTACGGTTCAAAGATTTAGAGTTATGTCAACGTAATTGTTTTTAACTCCAAAATTGGCAATATTTCGGGAAAAGTCGCCAAGGTCGATGATATTTGGCGATATTTTGGGTATGGCCGAAACAATGACTCACCATAGATCAACATGCCCATGTACTGAATAATATTGTTTACTGAAGTTTTTTTTTTTCGTGACTAAACTATCCTGTAGAATAGAACTAAAACAGCTAGGTATTACAACAATCCTTAATATAAAAGGATTGAGAATTGTTACAACAGTACCAAATACGTTTACACTTATAGACATCAGAAGAAAACTAGTCAAAATGGACTTGCAGTTGGTCAAAACGGATTATACATCTATATATAGGAGCATGCATAGGGTGATTCCGGGAGAGCCGCCGCACCCGGGACAGATGCCGCATCCCTTGTATTTCTGGTAATTATCGACAGGATAGTTTAGTCACATGCGCAGTATAGGTGAGAAGTTAGATTTTCTTAACTGCTGCATAGCAGGAATCCCGTTAAATGCTTTAGCTGTAACTATAAAAATTTTATTTTGAGATAAGCGCATGATTTCACTATCCAAACTTTTAAACCTGTTACGCTGAAGTGTTTCTTTTTTACGCTAATTAGTGAATCCATGCATGATTTCGAAGTCAAAACTAGGTGCAGCAACTGTATAAAGTACTGTGTGTATGGTTACTCCAATTTCCTTCGCGACGACAGGCAACTGTGATGTGCTACGTCTGTCCCGTACAAAATGAGATACATGCCGCACTGCTATTCCGGTATATGTGCCGCAGTTTCTTTTGTACGGTATACCGCTTTTAGTGAAATTTCAATTTATCTCTCCGTCGCTTATTTTTTATATTACTGAATTTATTAGGTTGTAACGTAAGTTTTCCGCCACTCCAAGTATTGCCTGCAGAAGCAGTTCGCGTTGGTGTCTTTGCCAATATTTTGTAAAACGATTTTTGTTATTTGAAAGAAAAGACTTGTTTCAGAGCACTGTGTTGTGAAATCTGTAAAACAATATCGTTATGATTAAGTATAAGGTGTCTAAAATGGAACTACCACGCTACCAGATTGATCCATCATTTACTCTCAGTTCTGTCGCAAAAAGTCAGCTACAGAATGACACTGAATCATGTGTACAGCTTAAGGTACTACTGTTGTATCATATGACACTGTGAAGATTTGGTACCGAAAGTTCAAAAACGAGGACTAGGATATTAAAGAAGCAGAGCGCTCTGGCCAGCCTACTGATGCTGATGAGACCCGCCTACGAGAATTTGTGGAAGAGGATAAAATATTCATCCACGAGAGCTTGCTAAAAGAGTTAGACGTTAGTGCCATGTCCATTAGTCGCGCCAAGTATCTCACAAACTTGACATATAAGGTCAATAGCTGGGTACCGCGTGAGCTGACTCAATGGCCAGAACTGTCAAGCAATTCTGGCGGAAAACTTTCGTTACAACCTGATATGTTAAGAAGCCCAGTGGTGTAATGGTTGCCGTCCCACAGGTACGGGGGTTCGACCCCCGGGCTGGTCAAGGTCGACTCAGCCTTTCATCCCTTGAGTGGGTCGATAATATGAGGACCAAGCTTGCTTGGGGTCAAACACTGGAGACTTCGTGTCAAGCTGACCCCCTGGTCGAGGCATATGCATCTGCTGCCCAGAGTCCATAGTAGCGATGGAGCGGTTATTAATTTATTTTGGCAGCGCAGGCCTTGGCCCCGCAGAGGGCCTATTGCGCCCATGTTTCACTTGAATTTATATTAATGGAGTCATTGCTAAATTTAACTACCAAGTGTTATTAACTTTTTTCATTCATTTTGCTCAAACTCACCAAGTTGGGCATGTTATTAGTCGTTCATTGTAATTGCAATAATTTTGCATTTTAACGTTCTGGCTTAAATGGAATATTGATTTTAAAAACCGGATTAATTTAAAACTTGCTTACAGATCGTATTAGAAATACCAGCCTTTTATAAAAGAATAAAACAATGTTCAAACTAGTAAAACAAAATAAACGTTAATTTACTCTTTTTTTCTCCTCTAAAATGCAATGAGGTCACGTTGCTGATAAAATGACAATAAAAATTCAATTAAAAAAAATAAGTATTTAACTTTAGTAGTCTAAGTTTACAAAATAATATTGATTGAAACCTACTAATGCCTCTCTTTACTCATTTAGTTTCCTTTTAATATTGCATAGGTAATTATAGTCCAGAGATGACTATTTATTTTAATATTTTTTTTATTTATTACTTCATTAACCATTTACAGACTGCATTGAGATCCAGGCATATTTTAAATCAGTTTTTTGCACATTTTATCTCCTAATACTTTAATTAAAGGGTATTAGTAAATTAAATGAGAAAAACAATTTTTTTTACACAATTTTCACTTTTCCAATTGGGAGCATTAGTCATTTCTGACTATAAGTTACACTGGTTTCAAAAACTGAATATACTGATGGATAGTCTATTTAGTAAGTGAAATATTAAGAATTTAAAAAAAGATTTATATTTGAATTTAAGGACAGATATGAATTGAGTTTGAAGTTGGGTCGGGGGGGGGGGGGGGAGGTTGTATAGAAACAGCTCTGTAAAAATTTATGAGAATTGTCTATTTTCATGGTGTTTTTGCAGAAATGCAGTCGTGTATGCCAGTCCTCAATTAAGTTATGAGGAAAAATTGAATGGCATATTTGAATGTTTTCTAGATGACGATGGTTGTAGAACTGTTTTAGTAGGTGATTTCAATATAGATTTCAATTCCGAAGAAGGGAGAAATTTTTATAACGGAACTTCAAGTGTTGATTCTTGATCTGAGAACCAATCCAAAATAGTACACGACCAGGGGATCCACTACAATGGATGCCATATTCTCGAATCTAAGTATGAAACGGGTGTGTATATGAGCACCTATAGTTATCATCTGCTTTATTAGTTATCATCTGCTTCATTAGTTATCATCTGCTATGGACGAATAGGTTAAGAAAAAAAATCGCATTTAATAATAAGTGTAGCTCTCAAGTGCGTAAATAAAATCTGGAAGAATATCAGATTTTTCTTTCTTTTTGTATTTTTTTCTCAGTACACACATTTTGTATTGTACATTAAATAGCACAGCATGATTCACTTTAACCCTTTAACGCGCAGTGGTTTCGCTCTGAGACCACCAAACTGTTGACGTTTTGACTGTTGCCAGCCACGAAGAATAGCTTTGATTTCTATAAAAATAGTTGCGGGTGACATAGCTCCACGAGAATCCTTTACTTTTTAGCACGTCGTTTCCCGTAAAAAAAATTGTCACGATTATTTTTAACACCACTGACATCTGCCGAAAAATGGAAGAACGCGAGAACAGCCGGATCGATTGCCCAATGCTGAAAAAAGGGCAGCCGTTGCCATCGCTCGACTTAACTACCAGCAAGATGGCGGACGATCGAAACGTTCATCGCGTGCCACAGATCTAGAGACCTTTTTTTGACGCAGCTGGCTGTGCGCGAGCACAGCCAGCTGCGTCAAAAACGGCAGCAGAGGCAGCAGAGTTGAACGGAAATTTCCTACGAGAGAAAAAACCCCCTACTTTGAGAATTTAACAGTAAAGCACGTGATTAACGAGTAAACAAAAGGTATAATTATAACGCGAAGTCGATTTATGAAACACTTCAGAACACGAGAGCAGCACAAAGAATTATGGTTTCGACCGCTAATCGCTTTGTCAAGTGCAGTGCCGTACAATTAAAAGCGGAAAAATAACGATTTCGGAATAAAATGTTCTCTTTCAGTCATATTATTAATTTGAACCTGTGATAGGTTGAATGAGGGGGTATTCCACAGCTGTAAATGAATTTCTTTTCGTCAATTTTCGGAAAAACGTATTTTTTTTTTTTTTTTTTTTTTTACGAAAAATTGTTTAAAATATAGAAGGAGAAGCTTTAGATTCTCTGTGCTTTTAAAGATTAATGTTTGGGTGGGTCAGAAGTTTAAAAGGGCATTGAAAATTGTATGCAGTTATACTTTTGTTCGAGTGAATTAGCTCGAGGAGAAAATATAGCGAAAGACGAATTGACAGCATTGTAAATTAATGATAGAATAGGGAATTTTTTTAATGAAAGAAGTTTATGGAATGTATTAATTTTTAAGACTTTGCCTGAAAACTTACGAATTTTCTTTTGATTAAACGTCTGAATGTTTGAGACGAACATACATTTTCTTTGATGGATAAAGTTCGTTTAGCATAAATTATTTTTCAACTTTCCAGCTTAATTTTGGATATTTTGATTGATTTTCTTTCAATAAATAGAATTCCATTTATCCATTGTAAATTCGCCTTACCTGGACAATCTAGCCCAAATTCTCAAAATTAATGTTAAAGTTTTCTTTTCGGTTGATAATACCTAAATCAATTAAATTCAGTGCGAAAAACACAACTCCAATTCACGCTCCATTCATTTCCAGCTAGCAATCATTTTTATTCCAAAGCCGACCGAGTTGTATGGTGGGTAAAGCACCGTACTCAGGTTTCGGGTTCAACTCCCGGCGGCCGGGGCTCGATCCCCGAGTGGGCGCGGTTGTCCTGTCCGTCCCTTCATAGGGGGTGACGTTGGCCCACCTACTAGGTGCCCCCATAATAAAGTGGCCAACAACTTCGGGCCGTTATCAGGGACAATGCCTAATCGGCAAAGTACCCGCCCGTTAGGGGGGAAAAATGATTGGATTGTAAATCATTCATGATACTACCATTCGTGTTCATGACAAATATAAAATTTTAACCTACAACTCCGAAAACCTCCACGATAGAAAAAATACTTTCTTTAATATTGCAACCTGCGATTTCATTTATTGAATGGACTTAGACTGAATCAAAACAAAACTTTAATCAACATCTTCTATGTAAAGCTCACCCAGCAGTACGTATAATCACTAGTTCACAGGCCAAAGCGAGTAATCTATCGAGCTAGAGTTTGGGTCGGTTTTCTCCAGATGAAACGTGAATACACAATGCAATCCCTTAACCTTTTAACGCGCAGTGTTCCCGCTCTGGGAACACCAAACTCTGACGTTTTGACTGTTGCCAGTCACGAATAATAGATTCAATTTCTATAAAAATAGTTGCGGGTGACATAGATCCACGAGAATTCTTTACTTTTTAGCACGTCATTTCCCGTAAAAAAATGGTCACGATTTTTTTAACAGCACTGACATCTTCTGAAGAATCGAAGAATGCGAAATCAGCTGGATAGATTGCCCAATGCTGAAAAAAGGGCAGCCGTTGCCATCGCTCGACTTAACTATCAGTAAGATGGCGGACGATCGAAACGTTCATCGCGTGCTAGATCTGTGGCACGCGATGAACGTTTCGATCGTCCGCCACCTTGCTGGTAGTTAAGGCGAACGATGGCAACGGCTGCCCTTTTTTCAGCTTTGGGAAACAGTTGCGCCTCAAAGGGTTAAAAAGTCCTCCGATTAAGGACCCCCCCCCCCTTCCATCGTAGGCAGATACCCTCCGTGCACATTTGTGTACACCACGTCGAAAGAGAGCTTCCATATCGATTTCTTTCTGAAGGAAGAAGACTAAAGTACCCGGATAAGTATTTCTTTTTTATCCTCGATGCATGGACAAACAGTTTTTTTTTTTTTTTGCATTATTGCATAATATTTACTTGGTTATTCTTTAGGAGTTCCGTGACGCAAACACTTGCGTCATTTGCATTCACTAAACGGACTGACCCCTTGTGGGCAGAAAGAGGACGCCTTCGTTTTTTCAATACAGGATAGAATCATTTAATTTAATCATTCAATCGACGATAAAATCTTTCTTTTTAACGATATCTGTGAGATAAATCAGCAGAGCATTATCATTTATGAGTATTAAATTATATATATATATACTTTTAATTAATTAATTTTTAAATTAATTTTTTACTTTTTAAATATATTTCTTTTGTACTCTATAGCTATTTAAGCCTGTACTTTGTTGCTCCTTGGTTTGGTACTCTAAATTTTTAGTAGTTTATACTTCCTCCTCCCCGTTTACTGTTTTTGTTATATATTCTCTCTTTTTAACTACATTGTTTCTGAATAAAATATCATCTGTTTGTTTAATTTTTCTCCCTTTTTTACTCCTTGAATCTTGCTCTTTATTTTTGTCACTGAAAATTTTATGTTGGCATCACTTTTTTTTTCGCGTATTGGCATCAACTCTGACCTTTTCCTCCATGTTTGGATTTTTACCATGCTTGTTTTTTCTTCATTAGCTATGGTCGTGCCCCTGTGTTACTTTTATGACTCTTTTTGTCATGTAACCTGCCGAAACCTAGCTACTTTTTTTATTCCATTAAACTGAAGTATGGACACGGTGGTACTTGATAATGAATGTTCTCTATTTCAATTTTCCCTTCCAACTTCCACATCTTTGATTTGTTTGGGTTCTTGTTGTTAGGCTTAGTCGCACGAGGTATCACTTGTTGTATAGATCGAAACTTTTTTAGATGTTGATAGCTCTGTGTTCTTACAACATCGGTGGCCTATTGCTTCCATTTTTATTCTTCTATTTTTTTTAATTGTTCGTTTTGTTATGTGCTATCAGCTGCTCGATGGATTTAATAGAATATCCATACTACGTAAGTTTTGCTGTTTTATATTATAGATATACATATGAAGCGTTTTTGCTATTGAAGAGGCTGTTGCTGGATTAAAACTTAGTTCATTTACTGTTTTAAAAAAAGCAAACACAAGAAAAATACCAGACAGACGTAAATACAATCGGAACGGACAGTACCCGGGACTAAATTAAGAGTCTTCACGGCAGTCGTCCAAAACTGCGAATGCCCGAGTCTTTTTGGCAGGAAAAAAACATACTCGCTGATTGACAGCTTACGTGAGGACCACGTGTTTTGAAGAAACATGGCAGTTCCATTGGCTGATTGCAAAGCAAACACAAATTTAGACTCCACCTTTTCAACGAAGATGAGGCTTGGGGTGGGGAATAGAAAATCCCGTGTTTTGTGGAGAAAACCAACTTACAGTCAAAGTAGCGATTTGAGAACAGAAATCTGAAACGCGAAATATTAGAAAAGAAATTTTTATACAAACATACCTTAAAATATACTTATATTTTTTATTCTACCAGACTACTTGTCCGTGTTTGATTCCCGGTATGGGTTTAGGTGTCATTTTGTCCGCCTCCCACAGGAAGCAACGATGATCCATCTATAAGTCTGTCTCTGTAATAAAGTGACCAGTAATTCCAGTCAAGTGGCGGTCAATAGTACTTCTAAACAGCAGCTCATTGATGATGACGACATGTTTAATATTTTTGATATTTTCACGAACTTTTAGTAGAGGATAACTTTTGACGCATCCTATGTGAAGCGAACTTTTAAAAAAATATTTAAACTAACAAAACTCATATTCTAACATAATAAAAATTAAAAAAATTCCATCATGCAATTTCGTTAATTCTAAAGGGAGATCGGTTTTTTTTCGAATAAGAAACTAGACTCATATTATATATGTCAGCGCCATCTATCGGTAATTTTCAATTAAAGTTATTTTTGTCATTATTAAAAAAATATAATTTGTACAAACTACATTTGTGTAATCATTATTTCTTCTTTTCAAGGGATTTTTAAAATTTGTGTGAATTTACGGCATACCCGGTGCAAGTATAGTAGAACAAAAATAATCCATTCTATGGAGGCATCTATGCGCAACATTATCTCAAATTCTATAGGAAATGGCAGTAAAAAGAATCTGCTGCCAGAAAGGAAGCAATTATCTTATAGTTATTAAACAAATATTTGGACATTAAAATAAGTTTTATTTTCGTTTCCATATTAATTTGGAAAAATCAAATATCTCAAAAATCATTCTTTGCGAAAAATCCCCATTGTGACAAATGTGAAAAAAGACATTGAATATCTCTGCACCAGAAAAACCAAAGGAAGCTATTAACTGTAATGCTGATAAAGCAAAGGACTTCCGGATTAAAACTGATATTTTGTTTTGTATTCCTTTGTCGTTAAAAAATCTTTCAAAAGATTGAAAAAATAAAAGAAAAGGAAATGATCTCTGAAAACTTCTTATTCGATTATTCCTCAGAATATTCTCGGAGGAATTGAAATACAAAAAATTTTTTTTTTCGTATTTGAGCCTCGCCATAACACGCGATTCAAAACGCATTCTTCATTTTTAATCTGTTCGTTAAACAAAACAAATTATGGAATTATGATGAACACGTGTTACTTAAACAAATGCTTTTCTTTCGGGCCTCTTGGGGTTAATATAATAAAAATATTTTATGAGTATAAAATAGTGGAAACGAAGGAGAATATCTTCCGAATAAAGAGTGTTTTATTTTTTTTTATTCAACTCATTTGTTACTCATGTTAAGCGAAGGAGAATTTTATGGACTTGGAAATGCTTATCGGTATTAATGTGCTACAGGGATAAAGCAAGCTTTTTAAAATCGTTTTCCGTGAACTGTCGAAGACATTTTTTTTCCGTTAATTTTAAGAAACACTCAAAAAAGCTGGTGTTAAAAGATGATATGAATAAAACTTTGTATAATAACACACACGACGAGGTACTTTTCTATCAGCACCATCGTTTCGGCCGTTAAAACTGTGTGATGACAGCTGAAGAAGACTGAAGATTTGTACGGGCGAAATGATCGTACTGATAGATAAGTACCTTGTTTGAGTGTTATTATACAAAGTTTTAAAGGTATAGTTCTCTTCGTTATATACATATATATACCCTTATTACTTCTTTAGTTTATAGAAACTATGAGATAAAATATGTATAAGGTGGTTAAATTGGTTTTTTAAAAAAATTGATAATTGTTTAAACCTTAGGGACGGCAAAAATGCGAAGATGTTTATAAAAGCCCCTCGCCCCCCCCCCCCCCGCCATCCTTTCTATTGCAGAAAATTTAAGCAGTAAAAAAATTTGACTGGGGGATTTAATTAAGCAAGGAACCAGGTATAACCATTCTACAGAAAACCCTGTTTGTATGAAAGAAAGGACTTTTGCAGAGGAAGAAGATGAATCCGTTGTATCCTCCGAAACGGCCACTTGATTTTTGCATTTATGTCTGTTATTGTCGAAGTTCTATTTATTTTGGGTACCCTATAAATACAATAAAAGCTTTGAAAATATACAAAAAATTGGAAAGACTGAGAGACGAGATATTGAACTTAGTTTATCTTCTTCAAAATATTTCCCCCTAACTTTCAGTTACTGGAACTAATTTCCAATATCTCAAAATTCATGTCTTTAGAGTTGGCGGGGGGGGGGGGAACTTCTGCTATTTCATCTTTATAAAAATATTAAATGCATCGGCCTTTAAATACGTTATATTTATTTATGTTGCTATCTCATTATTACCTCTGAAAACTTTAAACTATATGATCTTTCAGTGCCTGGAAACTCATTTGAATAAATTATTTACTGTGGGGTTACGAAACTGCTTAACAGTAAATTTCTTCCGAAAAAAAAACCCTACTTCCTTATGAAGTAGGAATTGTTTAGTAGGGAAACAATGTAGGAAGTTCCCATACAAATCTTTAAAATGACTATTGTGCGAAAATAATAAAAAATATTTTTAAAAATAGTATTTTCTTTTACCACTTTTCTACAAGGTTGAAACGTGTTTATTATTTCTGTTGTCTGTCTGTCTGTACGTGCTCTAACAGCCATAAATAGGCATCCATAACTACGAAATTGATATAAATTATTCCTATGCTTCCCGGCCCCACCATGCCCGAATGCATAAGACGCTGAACGTGGTAGATAGGCCATCTACAGTGTGAAGGTCCCGTGTTCGTTCTCACGCGCAGCTGTCGATCTAATGTTCTGGAGTTTTGGTCGGTTTTCTCCAGATGTAATGTGAATACGCGTTAGAACCCATTACAAAGTCCTCCGTCAAAGGCACCAGCCCCCTGTAGGCAGATGCCCTTCGTGTAAGCTTGTCTTAACACAATACACATTGACATTCCTATGATTCCGGTACTTGCCTTGCCCGTAAAATTCCTTTTCCTGCACTGAATATTTATATACTTAATAACCAAAGTTTATTGGCATTCATTTATATGGCATTTCAAAAGAGATATTCTCTCCACATACATGGGTCCGATCCTGCTATAGAAAAACGTGGCAATAAATGCATGAGGTAGCAAGAATAGATGTACGAATGTTGACAAAATCTAGGAGTTAAATACCGGTGTTGCCAGAATATGACAAGGTTATAATAAAATTAAGATTATAAAAATGATAACAGATTCAGAAATGGAATATCATTTGACATAGAAGTATTAATGAAATGAATATTATTAATAAAATCAATAATCATACTTTGTAGTTGGTATAACTGATTAAAGTTAAATAAATTTACAAGGCAGAGTATATATTAAAAATTTTGAAAATATGCATTATCTAAAAATATACAAATAATTTATTGCCTATAAAATTAAAACTAATAAAGAAACAGAATACTTAAAAACTAAAAATAAATAAAAAGATATATACTTGTAGCTTTTTAAACTCAGCCGAAAACAAGAACTTTGCTCTTTTGACTGTCTTTTGAATTTGGATTATTTCTGGACGTTTATCAAAATAATCGTTGGAAGATTTTAGTCTCATTGAATAACCAATATTGTTTTTCAGGAGGATTAAGGAGATCACAGTGCACGTTTCACGACCTTTCCTCGACTGTAAAACTCCTTTTTCTGCATTAACAGTTACATTACAGTTTAATCGACCGATAATTTTTAAGTCATCCGCCATAGTTTTGCTCTTTTGACAGTCTTTTGAATTTGGATTACTCTTAGGCGATTTTAGTCAACAAACAACAATATTGTTTTGATTAATCGATGTTCTTAATGATGACAATCGATGATGACTCTCCTGTCATTGGATGTTTCGTGAATTTTTCTTGCCTGTAAGACTCTTTTTTTCTGCATTAAGAGTTAAATCGCAGTGAAGATAATCAATTGATAATTTTTAATTTACAAACAAGAGTTTTACGCTTTTGAGTGCCTTTTGACTTTGGATTAGTCCTAGGCGTTTATTTATTAATAGTCAGAAAATTTCAGTCTCAATAAATAGCAATATTGTTTTAATTAATCAAAATGCTCAACTGATGGCACCCGCATCGTTTGAGGCTCTTTCATAAGCTTTCTCTTTACCTGTAAAACTCTTTTCTCTGCATTTAAGATGCACTGATGTAGTCACTTGTCCCAAAAGGCTTTTGCTCTTTTGACTATCTCTTGTATTTGGATTACTCCTAGATATTTATCTATTAATCACTGGACTGTTTCAGTCTTAATAAATAGTAATATTTTTATAATTAATCAATGGTCTTAATGTGACTCTCGTATCATTAGATGTTCTTGAATTTAATTCACTCTTTTTCCCTCTTGCCTGTAAAACTCCTTTCTCTGCATTAAGAGTTAGATTGCGGTGAAGTAAGTGTGAACAGTGTATTTCTCACCCCAATGATATTCAACTGTTAATTTTTAAGTCAGTTGCCTCTCACAAATAAGAATTTTGCTGTTTTTACTACCTTCTGAATTCGATTAGTTCTAGACCAGCGTTTTAGAGACAGTGGTCCGAAGACCGGTGCTGGTCCGTGAGATTTCATTGCCGATCCCCGTAGATCAAATTTATTTAAAAATAATCAGCAGAAAAAGTGACAAAAGTTATATTTATACTAGAAGTCAAATCCCGTTTTGGAGGCAATTGCAACGGGGGCTAGAAAAAACATTGGACAAAAAATATGTCTACGCTCAATATATTTAACCTTTGTCCACTGGAAATAAATAACTTAATTTTTTCTTTTAAATACTGAAGTCGGAATTGCATTTTCTTCTAGAAACACGCGAAATCTTTTCGCATTCAAAAACACGCGGAAACATTTCGCATTTCGTTTCGCTGGGAACATTCCCTCTTATATCAATGTTTCATGTTGAGGAAATCATTTATTTGTGAAAAAAAGTTAAACTGGGTAATCTAGAAAAACTATCTTAAACGAATTGAAATGACAATTTTTTCTTCAAAGCCTGATAATCGTAACTTCAATACGACGTAATTGTCACTCAATACTCCTAATTTTTCATTCATTCGATTCACTTTCTGAACTCTTTGAAATGGAGCTGAAAAGAGCGAAAAATAAATTGAAAATGAGGAAACGGGTAGATTAGCAGATTTTTAAAGAAGCACAAATTGTTTTCTATATATTTATGTAATTATTAAAATTGTCCAGCGGAGAGCACAAACGGTGTAGATGTTATTGCGCTTTTTGTGCTTCACTTTTCAATCTTTTTGGAGTCATGGTCGTAAAACTTTTATTTTGGAATGGTCGCCCGGAATTGTTAGAGAATCAGTGAGTCAGTGAATCAGGGATCAGAGTAACCAGGGGCGTAGCCAGAAATTTATCATGGGGGGGGTTACGACTACTACAACTCATATATATGTATACGTGTGTGTGATAATGTAGTGAAGAATATACATTTTTGTATGGCAAAAAATTCCTCATGGGGGGGTTATGACCCCCCTAACCCCCCGCCTTGGCTACGCCCCTGAGAATAACTATACAGTAGGATAACACTTGATTTGATAAGTAAAGAGCATGCTTATATAATATTCATTTATCTTGGCTGAAACTAGTCCACAATTTTTTCGACAGGCTACAGCTCTAAAAAGGGTTGAGAATCATTGTTCTATAAGCTTATAAACAATATTTTTTAGTCTCAATGAATAAGAGCATTTAGACGCTTATTAGAAATAGTATTAGCGATGTACACATATTGTTGAGAAGCTATTTTTTAAAATGTAAATTCTCAATATTAAAATAATACTATTAGTTTGTTGCATCACTTGATTTCGGTAATGTAACAGTTTTAACAGATCAAAATGATGGACCTTCTAATCAATTACTTAAGCTTACTAGAGTATTTATGTCTGGAAAATAAAAGTTCTTCGAAATAAATAGCGGGAAATAAAAAATAAATCATTCCGCTGTTAACACATTTATCTGCATTTCTCAGGAGCTCATTATTCACAATTCTTCGCAGAACTCCCGCCAACACATTATCCATTTTAATAATTCCGGCGACTGCAAAACGTCTTCAATTTATGGGCCCCTATTTAAACAGACGCATTCTCGGTTCCGAGTCATAAACTACGATTACTGACATTCGGAAACAAGAAATAAACGAGGATTCTAAAAATACTCGAGTCCTTGGGAAAGGTCGCAATTTTGTATATCGAAGTACGATAGCAAACTTTCACGGATTTAATTTATGGGTAGTCATCTTAACTATCTGAGGGTTTGAAATTTAAAATTTAATTCGCAGATTTATCCAGTATTACTGTAATTCATGGTTAATCTATGTGCATTTATTATATTTTGATACGCTGAAGTGGGAAGGTCCCGGGCTGCCATACAGCTAATGATCTGAAATTAGGGGCGTTTTTCTCCAGATGTAACGTGAATACGCGTTCTTGGCAAATAGCTCTCAAATAGCTTTGCCTTAATACACAATGCAATAGAAATTATTTTTAAACACGGTTTTACTATTAATTTCCCCTGTATGTTATGTATTCAACAAAACCTTCTTAATCAATTTCGACCACTTCCAGACATCCAACTGACTTGAAATTTTGCTGACATATAAACAATCGACGACTGTGCAATAATATTGAAAATAGTGTACTCAGAGTTTATAGTTCTCGCACTAGAGCACCCAAAAATTCTTGTACAGTACTCTCTACAGGCAGTCATTGCTCAAAAGCATATTTCAGACGTTCGCTTGTTTAAAAGAAGAAAATAAATTGCATATATGTGGTTAAGGATTAAAAATTAAGGTCCTCTATCAAAAATGACGGATGCAACAATTTTTTTAAAGAAATATAGGCGTTGATAAAGGCTTACTCTTTATAGAAATGATAGAAATTACATTTATAGGTTACATTTATAGGTATAGGCCCTTTTCTAAAAATGTACTCAATACCTATATCTGTACATTCCCCTTGACTTTGTCATTTTTCAGACCGTAAATCAACTTATCAACCCGGTCAATAATTCTTGGCTGAACTTTTAACCAAAGTCCGTAAGTAACGGGCATTTTAAGTCGCTTCTAAAAGTCTACACACATAATTTATCATCTCCGTACGCATATACCATAATTCATTTTGTAAAGCTTTACAATTCTATAAAGTTTGTTGACTTTAGTAACACATTACTTTGAGTGCAAAAACTGACATATTGCGCTTAATTGAAGGAGGACAGGAGGACATAATTCTCATTAATGGGCTTGGTCGAATTCTTGTTTCTCGCACGAGAAGAATATTAGAGAGGTGTGTCCCAAAACTCATGAGGTATATTTTTTAATTACGATTTACTTACAAGATCTGTGCTAAAAAGGGTTAATATACAAAGTCGCTGAGAATTGCTAGACATTTATAAAAAAAAAAAAAAAAAAAAATAAGACAGCATTAAAAGGTGTTTGCTAGTTCATTGTGTAAATAACTAATTGCTATATAATTGCAGATGGGAAGTAACATTATTAATAATAAGGTATTTTATAAAAGTCAAACCTCTTTTGACATCATTTCTCCCTCCCCTCTACGCCTGCGAAAATTGCGCTCAAGGTACATACGTACCGACACTCGTCCATTCTCATCCGTGGCACCATACTCTTAATGCATTCATGTAATGCATCATACAGGTAATGCAAAAGAATTCCTATACATTACTCTCTGCAGGTAGTCATTGCTCAAAAGCGAATTTTAGACTTTCATCTATTTAAAAGAAGGAATTTAATTGTCTATATGTGATTAAGGGTCACAAATTATTGGTAATGCATATCGGCCAATTCTGAGTTAGTAAACTGATTCATCCATCTCCAGCAATCCAGGCTTTCACGATCACGCTTCCGTAAGCCTGCAAACATCGCCCTCTAGCGGTCGCTGTTTCCATTTCCGGACACAAGCTCCTACGTAAATCTTGTTTGTCATGGTATGACTAATCAGCATGTTAAGTTTTATAGCGAGCTTTTAACACAACCTGTATATATGTATTCGATATGAGTAAATAAAATCTATTAATTCATATTTATGACAGTTAGAGTATAGACGGACGGAAGGTTAAGCAGGAAAACTGATACCGAAAACACTTTTCAACTTATAAAATGTGTAAAAATTTAATTTCAGTTTCATTTCAAAATTGCTGTAAAAACACATAATTATGTGTAAAATCGCATAAATGGAATTTAAGAAGTTGGAAGTAAAAACAAAAGTTTTATTAAATAGGATAGTAAACCGAGATGGAAATTTTAATTAAATGTTTTAGAAAACTGAATAATTTCACGCCATAATTGCAAAGAGAATGATACGGTGTAGTTATCTATCATTTTGTGGTTACTGCGGTTAATGACTTCCAACTGAAATTGAGTCATGAACCGTAACTATTGGTTTTTAAATAAAACTTCTAAAAACTTATTCATTATTAAAAATAGAATGAATATTCAGCCAGGTATGTGAAATTGGAGATAAGAAGGCTGAATTTCATTTTTCATTCCATTTACTTTAAAATTAAATGTTAATCAAATACATTTTTCTGGAATTTTAAATTGATGTGGAAAAAAAAGGTAACGTGGTTTCTTTAATTCTCTATGGATCAGCGGAAAGGATAAATCTTGGAAATTGCTTTCCAGTTTTTTTAAATATACTTTTATGAAATAGCTCGAAATAAAATATACAATTACAGTGTTTTCAATTGATTCACGTGTACAGTATTTCATGAACAGTACTTAAAAGTAAATTCCGGTTGAAGTTACATTGCTATTTATAATTGAAGCACAGACACGTACATAAAAAAGAAAAAAATAGCATGTTTTCTATTTCGAAGTAAATTTTTACTGAGGGACATCCACTTATCTGAAATACACGTGTTAAATAAATAAATAAGTAAATAAACGTCTTCGTAAGTGTAGGTGATTTGTGAGATTAAGGCAACGCTATACTAAGGCGACCTGCCAAGAATGGGGTGTGTCTTGGTAGAAGGACTTTCTGAGGGGTTCTAACGCGTATTCACGTTACACCTGGAGAAAACCTACCAAAACTTAGACCGTTAGATCGGCAGCCACGCGATGGGACCCGAACACTTCGGCCGTCTAGAAAACTACTTTAATCTCTGTGGCACCAGATGGGCGGTTCCATCGACCGCCATGTTGTTGGTAGTTAAACGGACCGATGGCAACAGCAGCATTTTTCCAGAGTCGGGCAGTCCAACCAGTTGGTCTTCTATACTGATGTGAAACTGCTTGCGTTTCAAAAGGTCAGATCCGAAAATGGCTTCCAGCATTTATTTCTTCAATACGCACTCGCGAAACCTACTCTTTTTCATGAAAACATTTTAAAGGAAAAAACGGAATTTTCTATATTTTTTTTTTTTTTTCCGTATTGGTTCCGAAGTATTTCCTATTGAAAAAAAAAATGCATTTTCGAATGCTAGAATTTCTTCCTGGAGGATATTTCTTTCTCGCGAAATGCAATATTTAATTGAGATATTCTCAAGAATATTACTTCCGTTTATATGCGTTCTCAGAAGTTACTTTTTTCCAGAGTCCCCCCTTTTCGTGTACAGCTCGCGAATTTCGATTCGCTTCCGCTGTTGCGTCCGATATCTTTGTGAAATATGAAATGTTTTTGATTTAATTTGGTTTCTTTTCCTTGTCCGTTTCTTTTATTATTTATTTTTAAAATGAAATCTGTATGTCATTTTATATATGTAAAAAATGGCTATTATCTATTTACGTAGTGTATTATGCTACGACTTTTCGAGGCAACCCCGCTGTTCTGGGGTTTAAAATAGTTTAAAATTCGTGTTCTACTCGTCAAGTAGTTAAATTTGTTTGCATTCTCTTGCATCAAAATTGGTCAACTAGAATGTGTGATACGGAATTTTATGTTTCTCTTGGTTTCTATGGGGTTTTCGAGAAATCTCGAGAAATATTGATGTTAGAGCGTCGCTAACCTCACTTACTTAACCTCACTTTCAGGGACTTATTTTTGGCACCAAATTGAGATGATATTTCGCCAAAAAATCGCCAAGATTGGCGACGTTTCGGACAGTTAGAGCGATTTTCCCAATGGGGTTTGTAAAGGCGTTTTCCTGCATTAGCATCACATATCAGCCCTGCATTCATTAATATTTCTATGACGTAATCAAAACGCGATTGTTCGGGGACTCGTTAGAGAGGTCCGGAGTTTTCTGGAATGTGCTTCGGAAAGTATATAAGAAAGCGGGCTGCCCCGGTCCAGTCAGTCTTGCTTCTGCTTGTGCCGAGAGCAGATGTCCGTGAAAGCTCAAGGCTTTGTATTGGCGCTTACAAAAGCTATGTTTGGCTTGTTTTAGAAGCTTTGGTTTTGAGTGCTGTGTGTAAATTCTTTGCTGAGTCTTGAGGGACTGTGTACGATTTCCCTCGTAAGTGTCCACTGAATTTATGCTCGTGGAAGTGTTTTATTTTGTGTGAGAAATACAGCATTTTTGAAAGCTTCTGTTCTAAGTGGACTCTAATAAGCACATTACTGGCTGATTGTGCTTGTAAATTGTGTACAGCTGATTGTGCTGACTCTAGAAGCAATAAAGTTTGTGTTCCATCCTGACAAGTGGACTCTTTACTACAACTTTCTACACCAACTGGACTGGTTGAAATAACCAAATGATTTGTTAATTTACCCAAACTATTTGTTTAAAAGGTTTATTTAATTAAGATCAACCAAATTATTTGTTTGATTTAACAAAATTTCTATTTTAACTGGTGTTGCGCTGGCTCATTTAGAAAAATTACTTTGTTGATTTTAGTGTTATATTTTTTAACCCACAACAGTTGTTTGAAAGTTTAAGAGATAGGACTAAATATGCACCTGTTCCTAAAAAATGCAACTCTATGACAGAATAACGTGATTGAGCTAAAATTTTCAGGAAATGTAAATTATACTGTGTAAAGCAAATAATTAAAATTTTACACCGTGTGTTGTTATTTTAATCCCATTTTCTATTACATTGGATGACAGGATGATATTTAAACGTAGGATTACGTTTCTGCAATAACGGTCCAGTGTAAGTTATAGAGTTACTTCAAAACTTGCTACCGCTTTCTCAGGAACTGTAAGGGGTTTACCTCATCGCGAACCAGACCACATGCAAGCACGTGATAGGTTTAACATTTTTTTAAAATATACAGGGATGTCAGTTAGCTGATTTAAATTTCTAAATTTGAATGTTTTAAGAGAATATCAGGGAAAAAACCTGAAAAACAAAGCATCATAGTTACCACGCTTGGCGATTTTTAGCCGTATAAAGTGATTTATTCTTAAACCTGGCAACAATGAACGAAAATTCCATTTGTAAAAATCTTGAGAAGCCATTTTCAATCAAAATATCGTCTGCGTGCGAAAACAGAACAAAAATTAGCGGTTCTAAATAAAAAAATAAGGATTTATGACAGCAAATTATATCTTAGTTTTACGAAAGAATAAAGTGACTACTTTGCAGAGTTTAGCAGTTTTGGGCCTGTAGATTGCAGAATTTGTTTATTAAAACAAAAGAGGTAAGCAATGCCTCAATGATAAGTAATCTTTAACAAATTCCACGGTAGTTTCAGCAGAAATAACTAACTGAAGTTTTTGTTCTATATTTTCCTAATTCGGTGACGAAAGCAAGTGGAATGCTTTTGTAAAAATGTTATCAAAACTGTCTCCATGCGTTAAGCACAAAATACGTTCATTAAAATAACGAAGCAGCAGATAGCATTGTTGAGTGTTAAGGAATATTTTCTTTGTTTTCTTTCAGTTTGTTCGGAACTGCGACGAACACCTTATTGTTTTGGATGCAATTAGGCGATCCTCCAATTTTTGTACAATTAAGCGTCGTGGGCGCAAAATACTTCCTGCGCTAATTGCTCTCTTGGTAGTATGTAGATGATTTTTAAGAACTCCCAGGTAAAGCATTAAGGATTCATGATTGCTCTTTCTGCAACTTCGCCAGTTATCCAGAAAAATAGTCTTCATCTGTTTTGCTGTTGATGCTTCCACCGTAATGGGTCGAGATAAATGTTTCTTTTACGAATTCTTAATCATTCGACTCATTATCGAGTGCGCATGTATTACTTTGCACTTAATTAGCCGAAGCTGAGGGGGTGTTGTTTCATATTTAACCCTCCGAGTGTCGACGGCAGGGATGCCAATTTGTTTACACTACAAAGCATGTTGAAGCCGTTGCGTCGGTGTAGTTGAGGGTGTTTCCAATGCATTTTAATCCACCATTGGTATCATATTTAATCTTGTTACAAACCTTTAAAATAATATGAAGATACCGGTTTCTTGAAGATATTTTTTTTGCACGCAGCGTCTTGCGCCAAAATCGGCAATGCATTCAATGTTATGTTGATATTGGGAATGTGATGTTCCAGCAGCACCACAAAATCTGCAGAAGCTGTCGAGTGCGTAAAAATTACAGGAGTGCTTCAAGGTGGTGTATTACCGCTTTGAAATGCAACCATTTACTAATGACGGAAAAGTGCAGTTGTGGTCGTCGCTCGATTGAACTACCAGCAACATGGTGGCCGAATGAATCGCCCATCGCGTGCTCCAGAGCTGAAGAATATTTTTTTTTATACTGCTGGCTCTGCGACTGCACTTAATCGGCATTGGGCATTCCATCTAGTTTTTCTCCCATATCGATGTACATTAGAGATGAGTTCGGGCTCATTTTTTGAAGCCCGAGCCCGCCCGAGCCCGAGGTCTTTTAATCCGAGCCCGTCCGAGCCCGAGCAATATTATTTAAGTCGGAGCCCGAGCCCGCCCGAGCCCGAAATTTCAGTTAAAGATAAAAAAGAATCCAATTACTTCATTGATAGAATACAATGAATTTTGCCGTTTGTGTAAATTAAAGACAAATATAGTTGCAAACTCTCAATGCACTTTCTAATTCTTTATATATCCATGTTTATCAAATAATGTAGGATCTCATGACTAACTAATCAATATAAGCCGCCCTTCTGAAATATCCAAAGAGCTTCACGCACCTTCTAGGCGACAGTGCCACTATTTTTTTTATTTTATAAGTACAGTCAACTCCGGTTATAGTGAACCCGGATATAGTGAACCATCGGCTATAGTGAATGCAAACCATTAGTCCCGATTCACATACAGTATCTCTATCCATCTGGAAGACACTTGGGTTTTAGTGAACTTCGGATATAGTGGACGAAATTGGATGGTCCCCAGAGGTTCACTATAACCGGAGTTGACTATAATTTTATTTCCTCATGAATCGCTTTTTAAAATCTGTTTCAAGGAGAGTGTTTAATAAAGGAGAAATTTTTCACGAGCCCGAGCCCGAACGCAGTTGTGAATTACAGAGCCCGAGCCCGGTTCGGGCCCGGGCTCAGGCTCGGGCTTTCGGGCTCGGGCTGAGCCCGTCTCATCTCTAATGTACATTTTCATCTCATGCTCCAGTTCTCAGAACATGCCGTTAGCGATAAAAATAACTCTGACATCCATTTTACAAGTAATTGATTTTTTTTTGGGGGGGGGGAGATGATGAGCTCAATTGAATAGGCTTCTCGTGTAATTACGTTATCCTTAAGTATTTTATAGAAATCAAATACATTCTTCGTGAATGAAAACAGTCAAAATGTCAGAATTGTGTGCACACAGTTAAGGCACAGCGCGTTAAAGTTTTAACCCTTTAACGCGCAGTGTTCCCGCTCTGGGAACACCAAACTCTGATCTTTTGACTGTTACCAGTCACGAAGAATAGATTTGATTTCTATAAAAATAGTTGCGGGTGACATAGCTTCACGATGCTCCACGACAGCTGGCTGTGCGGCGTCAAAAAAAGGGTCTCTAGATCTGTGGCACGCGATGAACGTTTCGATCGTCCGCCATCTTGCTGGTAGTTAGGTCTAGCGATGGCAACGGCTACCATTTTTTCAGCATTGGGAAAGGGTTGCGACTCAAAGGGTTAACCCTTTGAAATTGAACAGTACTTAAGAAAGGGATGGCCACTTTATGCATATCATGCTCCAATTTACTTTACAGACGAGTTCAAATGCCTAGGGAAGTCACAAGCGAAAGAAATTTAGTGGCCCGAAATGACCACCAAGGTCAGCAGCTGGTGGTCTAAAAAACAAACCTGTTAGACACAAGTTAGAATCGCCATAGTTATAATTCACTTCACTTCGCTACTAGTGAACAAAATGTAAGATGATTTATAGTGGACACATTATCTGCCGAAGCGAAAAAAGAATCCTACAATTCTACTTCAAATTTTTGACGCCAGAACTTGCCCCAAGACCTGTTTCTTGCGAGTACCTTAGTTGCCAAATTTTTGTGCAAACCGAGGATGTTCGTGAACTTAAAAAAAAAAAAAAATAAATAATATGACTGTTCAGTTCATCGCAAGGTTTTTGGCCGAAAAAAATGTTGAATAGTGGATGTAAAACCAAATTGACAATTTCTGTATAAAGAAGATGAATAAAGCTCTTCTTAGTTCTATGGTTTCTAGAGGCAAAACTGTCGTCCATGTTTACGATTTAGGCGACTATTGGTTCCGACTTCACTAAAATTGTCTCTTTGTCGCTATGCTGGCTACATGTCTCACAATACTCTATACAGCTCAAGCACCTTTTTATATTTTTTGATGCTCACGAGTAGAGTTAGAAAATATGAGTATGGGGTACGGGATGGGGAAGTTGAGGGGAGAAAAATTAATAATGTGAGAACATCAGATTGAAATTGTTGCTCTGAAGAAAAGACTTTTACATTTCTATAATCAATTTTTCAGATAGCTTTGTAGAGGTTCAGGGTCGGTTCAATTTTTTGACGACAATGCATTTTGGAGTGTGCAAATGCTTCCTTTACACGTAGCATCATAAATTATAATAAATAAAACATTTCTGGACATGAAATTATTTCAAAAGTCCTCAGTTTTTCTCACAAGAATACAATGCGCCAAGATTGGCGCATGAGCTACGATTTAACCGTAAGCATTCTAGTTACGACAATAGTGTGTCTATCTCACTGAGAAAGCGATTATATATGATTGAATCAAAAAGTTAGTTGCACTGCTTAAGAAAACAAAACACGATAGACATTTTGCAATGATTTTATTTGTATCTTAAAGTTCTATCAAAATCTACTTTTCAACATAATTATTTCCATTATTTAACCCATTAAGCGCCAAAGCTCCCGTTACGGGAACATCTATTACATATTTTTTTTCTTAAAATATTTTAACGCAATTTACGAAATACACATTTTATATAAACATTTACACTATAGGGTGTGTTATATAGTGTAAATGCTTATATAAAAATGCGTATTTCGTAAATTGCGTTAAGATATTTTAAGGAAAAAATATATATAATAGGTGTTCCCGTAACGGGAGCTTTGGCGCTTAATGGGTTAAGCAATTTTTGGGGCATGGAACAAGTTTTCGATTCCTTCGGCCAAAATATCCTGTCCAATGCCCGATAGCCATGCTTGGATTGCAGATTTCACCTCGTCATCCGAGTGGTATCGTAGCTTTGAATGTTCTTCTTTAACCCTTTGAGGCGCAGCCCTTTCCCAATGCTGAAAAAAGGGCAGCCGTTGCCATCGCTCGACTTAACTACCAGCAAGATGGCGGACGATCGAAACGTTCATCGCGTGCCACAGATCTAGAGACCTTTTTTGACGACAGCTGGCTGTGCTCGCGCACAGCCAGCTGCGTCAAAAAAGAGCACAGCCAGCTGCGTCAAAAAAGGTCTCTAGATCTGTGGCACGCGATGAACGTTTCGATCGTTTGCCATCTTGCTGGTAGTTAAGTCGAGCGATGGCAACGGCTGCCCTTTTTTCAGCATTGGGCAATCTTTCCAGCTGTTCTCGCGTTCTTCCATTTTTCAGCAGATGCCAGTTCTGTTAAAAATAATCGTGACCAATTTTTTTACGGGAAATGAACGTGCTAAAAAGTAAAGGATTCTCGTGGAGCTATGTCACCCGCAACTATTTTTATAGAAATCAAATCCATTCTTCGTGACAGGCAACAGTCAAAACGTCAGAGTTTGGTGATCCCAGAGCGGGATCACTGCGCCTTGAAGGGTTAATGGGACCAAAACATGGAAGTCACACGGTGAAAAGTATGGACTATAATGAGGGTAATCTCGCACCTCCCACCCGTAATTTTTCAGAAGGTCGCACGTTTGTTTTGCGTTTGTCGCACCACATCGTGGAATTGCATTTTCACTATAAAACCTCACGCAACTGCCTTTAAATTTCACGGCAGATACTCCTTTTCACCTACACAAAACGAATTACTCCACGCATTTCGAATTTGGACGCCACTTGCAGCTGTTGAGACATGTTTACGACAAACTGTACGTTGCTTCGTGAAAGCCGCTACGTCATACGATGTTTCAATCTAAATGTCTGAAATTTTGCCAGACAGTTTCATCAAAATAGTCTTTGACAGAAAAAATTTTACGAAGGGGTGCAACTAACTTTCTGACTCACTTACGTACATTGTCCGATGAACTAGAGTTTAAGCTGCTGAGTGAGCTTTAGATAAAAAGTTTTGTCACAGTCTAACTCAGTCCACTGAATCTAGGATTTGGTACGATACAACATATTAACACTCATCATGGAAAGACGTAACGAAGGAGATTCTCCTTCCATCTCCGGCGTTGCTTTCTAGACCCGGTTTTTCAAATGCTTCTCTGAGACCCAATAGAGTAATAAGAAATCTAAATTAGGAAGCAACGCTGGCGACAAGATGACCAGCGTTGCTGGTCATCTTGTCGCCAGGGTTGAAGGTCTGTGCTTCTACTGAAGGTCCAGGCTTCCAGGCTTCCAGGCTTCCAGGGCGGTCCAGGCTTCCAGGGCGGTCCAGGCTTCCAGGTTGAAGGTCTGTGCTTCCACTGAAGCACATACCTTCAAGTCTGTGCTTCAGTGGGCCTAGACAAGTTAAACAAGACTGAACAATCCCTTTTTCCATGACTGGAAGTTTAGGCTAATGTTTTAGTTTAAAAATAAATTTGGAGAAAATCTATTTAAGATGAAAATCACTTTTCAGTACCACTCCGTAACTTTAACCCTTTACGTGCGGTGATTGCGCCGCGAAACCACCTTCTTTCAGAGCTTTCACTGCTGGTCGCAGAAAAATATGGTTAAATAGTCCCAAATCTGAAAAAGTACAGCCGTTGCCATCGATCCATTTAACTACCAACAACAGGGTGGTAGCTATATCAGAAAACGTCTTTAGCTCTTTCGCTTCAGATGGTTGATTCAGATAGTCGCTTCAGATGGACGATTCGATCGACTGCGATGTTGTTGGTAGTTAAATGGATCCATGGCCACAACTGCAGTTTTTGGGCAGTCTATCCATCTGTCCTCAACGTATATTGATGTGAAAATTCTTGAGCCTCCAAGGGTTAAATAAGAAAACGAACTCGTATGAAGCATATTTTAGTCATCGTAAAGATGAAGGATTATTGAAGCGAAAACAGCATGTTAGACAGAACGGAATTCACCGCTTTCAGGATAAAAAAATTCGATATTCGTATGAAATTCGCATTTACTCGCTTCCTAAACACTAAAAGAAATTTTGAATGGATTCACTATTCAAATAATGAGTTCATAATGTTCATAAGTATGAAGTGATTTTAAAATATGGCATGTGGCTTAATTGCTTTCATGAAAGCTCGTTAAGGAACTCGGGTTCTCTCTTGCATATCGTTCGCAAAATGGCCGACTGCATTAAAATAATTTCCGTTTTCGTAAGCGCTAGTTCCAGCATTTTTAACAGGGAACTCTTTGCTATTATACTGTATGTTATCCGATTATGTTAGGGGTTATTTTAAGAAAATAGTCCCTTCTATCGAAACTACCTAGGAATTTATTAAAGTAAGATTACTTATCATTTCCGTTGTGTTTACCTCTTTTTTTTTATAAACAACTACTGCAATCTATCAATCTATAAACAACTTCTGCTTCGGAACTGGTGCCGCTATAGTCATAAAAGTGGTGTGTAGATGTAATAAAGTAGCCATGCTCTACTGAATGAAACCACCTACAGCGTCACCTGGTGAGGAACTGCGGAGTTAGCACTCCAATCTCGAATACGGAACGAGATGAGGAAAAAATATATACAAAGTCGTAGAACATCATCAATTTAGCACGAAAGGACACCTAGTGGATATTAATGCGAAGAATAGAGCTGTTTAAAACCAGAATTTTTATTTTTCATGATTTCCTACACTCTGACATCAAGAAACTTGAACGGAATTAAAAATGACTGGCTTTCGGGGAAAGCACGACACCACAATATGGCACAGTGGTATCGCTTGTGATCCCCTATCCAAATCCACCTAATCAAAAGGATCATTAAAGTCTTCGAATATTCTAAACTATAAATAAATTGCTTTTGAATGATATTTATTTTTTTCTCGAATTTTTAGACATTATTTGGCAAGATTTATACTCATTAGTAATTTTGTTAATTCCATTTAGACATAACATTAGCTTTTATCTGCTTATTAAGTCCGTGTACTTTTCATGCGGCTTCAAAACACTTTCAAGAAACTAACATTCCTGAAAATATGAGAAGTTCTGTAATTATTCGCAATTTAAAAAAATTAAATATGTTATTATCAGGAAATAAGTATGAATTTTAAAAAATACTTTTCTTTCCATTTACGTTTAATACAGGGGAGTAAAATGGGTAAACAAGTAAGCTTAGTTACCATGCTCACTTGGGTAATAGTCGCACTTATTTTGCCAATTTTTCATCGTGAAAGTCTAGGTGCGACTATTATACCATGAAAATCTATTATATAATATTGTAACTGTAAAGCTACTTTTCTGCTTCAAAACGGGGGCGCGACTATTATGCGAGTAAACGCGGTAATATTGCGTTTCCAAATGCTCCTAATGAATATTTTTATAAGGTTTAAGTGTTGCCTATTAGCTATTAATGTGTCAAAATACAAATTATAAAAGAAAAATATCTTTAAAACAAACTACTTATACTTTGATCTAAAAGAAATACCTATAACAATGGAATACAATGTTCAACCAGAAACCCAAGTCTCTGTCCTTGGAAGTCGGCAGCATAGGGCAGTGGGATGCACTTAACCCTCCTGGAGTTTTGTATGCCGTTACCCCCCCCCCTGCTTTTTTATTCTTTCCAACGTGGTAACCATATTTTTGATTAATCTTTGTGACCCCCCCCCCCCCCCACCCAACCCTGGAAAATATTCGGCCGACATCCAAGGCCATGGCCAATTTTTAAATTCGAATAACTTGTAAGTCATAATGGAAAGTCAATAAAATTTGATTAAGTGTATTACTTTTTTATGGGTTTAATTTAATTTATTACACATTTTATCCAATCTTTATGAAAGAAACAGAACTTCCTCATGTGTCTAATCGATTATCATTTTACATTATAGTTGCCTGTAAACACATAATGCCATGATTAACGCCAATATAATTAGCTGTGGAATATTTTGTCTCGTCAATGGGTGACAAATTTCAAACTGAGCTAACTTTCTTTAATGAGAATACGGACTTTAATTTTATTAATTTACTTGCTAGGCAGAATACCCAATGCACCAGTAAACTGAAAATAATGAAAACCCGCAGTTTAAAAAGATATTGTTCTTTATTTAAACCACTCTGCCAACCATTAAAATATATATATTCGCTATTTTCTGTTTCCTCCGTACTGGCGACCTGATCGGAGAACGAAAGGTTGCGTAGTCGATGACGCTGATTGCAGAAACGCGAGGGTGCTGCTTCGCGATTGTCGTGCCCTTTTTCTTGCGTGCCCGGCTTCAGTCTCAGGTGTTGCATCACTTGAAGTGCTAGGTGGATGTAGAACCTGTGGAACTGAAGTGCTAGCGTCAGATGACTCAGCCTGCATGAGCTGGTCAGAATTGACTCCTGTTACTGAGTGCGCTGACTGTTGTTGGCCTGCAGTTGGTACATAGCCATTTCCGGCTTCAAACTCAGGGGTTGCTCCACTTGAAGTGCTAGGCAGATGTAGAGCTCGTGGAATTGAAGTGCTGGCGTCCGAAGACTCTGCCTGTCTGAGCTGGCCAGAATTGACTCCAGTTACCGTGTGCTTTGATCGCGGGCACGTGGTTCGGATCGGAAACTGTTGTAGCCATCCAGCTGGGACACAGTCACGCTCGGGTTCAGCCTCGGGCGTTCGATCGTTTAAAGTATTAGACGGATTTAAAGTTGGTAGACGTGAAGAGCAAGCGTCCGTTGATTGTGCCTGTCTTTGATGGCCAGTAAAAACTCCAAGTTCTAACGGCAATCTTTGCACAAATGGGTCGGTTTGGATTTGCAACTGTTGCACACTTCCATTTGCAAGAGAGTCATCATAGCTGGTTTGATTCGACGGCGTGGCATCGTTTTCAGGATAGAAAGTTGGAGGATTTGATATGCCAGTGACTGGTGACCGCATCTCCAGTAGCAAGCGCGTGAACATGGACAGCGTTAACTGCGGTGACTCGCCGGCCTCTGATGGTATCCCTTGAGCATTTTTTTCCGTGTCCGGTTGGCGACGAATGCTAATTCTCTGAGCGAGGGAAGACAGAGCGGAAAGACCGACCGGGCGGTTCAGAGCGAGCACGAAGAAAGCCGCAAGCCACGGGTAGAAACTAGATGCAACGAGATGGGCGAAAAGCAGGAAGATTGGCCATAAGACTTGACTCCCAGTCACGACAGACAGCGCCTGCAAATAAACAAGACTCATTACATCCACAAATGGGCAAAAGCTTGCGGTCAACAGATGCAGAGAGGAAAGAGAATGGGGAGACTAGAGCATGCAGCAGAATCTGGTATCGACCTCGAGGGTGTTCGACTTCAAGCGTTATCTGTATGGGCAGAAAATACTGTCTGGACGTGGGTCGAGGTGTAGCTTCATGAAGATGGTGATCACTGGCATTCCTAATAGTCTAAGAGCCAGCGACCGCCAGACCTTCGTCATAGTATAAAAGCTGAAACTTTCTCTGCGCATACCCTCCAACAGAGGTAGGAACCATCGGCCACTATAAAGTTTGGATGATCGTGGCTTTGTCAAGTAACAGGTGGCAAAGGTGTATAAAATTGCCGAAAATTTCGTCATTTCATAAAGCTTCATTTTTTTATATGTTCTTCTTCGCAGTACTAGAAATCACATGATCCCTTGCCAGACACTTTTCCATCGTGGCAAACCCTCGCCAGACAATCTCAAAGTCATGGAAAACGGTTGTGTTCGTAAACTCCCGCGACGAAGTACGTCAAGCTGTCCCAAAGTGCCAAGCACATTTTATACTGCTACTTCTGAACTTTCTTACGCGCGAACTTTCTTGCAGCGCGCTCGTAATAGAATTACGTTTTTCAAGATTGTCTGGCGGGGGTTTGCCACGATGGAAAAGTGTCTAGCAAGGGATAAAGTCATTTCTAGTACTGCGAAGAAGACCATATAAAAAAATGAAGCTTTATGAAATGACGAAATTTTCGGCAATTTTATACATCTTTGCCATCTGTTACCTGACAAAGCCACGATCATCCAAACTTTATAGTGGCCGATGGTTCCTACCTCTGTTGGGGAATATGCGCAGAGAAAGTTTCAGCTTTTATACTATGACGAAGGTCTGGCGGTCGCTGGCTCTTGCTCTATAAATATCCACCTCGCTGTTCATTATTATGCCAAAGGGTGGCCATAGGTGGCGTACCGGCCATTACTAAGACCGGAGACAGTTTTATGGTTTCAAATTCAAGTAATAAGTCAATGGTAGTGGCCGCTCTAGCTTCGATTGTTTAAATCCTCCCAGTTAAAGGCATGAAGAGTTCAAATGATGTAACTGAATAAAACTACCTTTATGATCTATTGGATCAAACCGGATAATATGTGCATTTAGCAGCGAAATGCAATCTTGGTCAAAGAGCCTGAAATGTAGGATAAAGTTTTCTAAAGAATGGGCACATGTTTAAAGCGATACGAAACAGTATGGGCAAATTTTTTTAATGGTTTTTGAACTTAAAAGTTAATAAAATCGGATGAACTTAATTTCAAATACTAAACTCAAATGACTCTGTGTTTTTAAAATTCCCGCCGTTCTAAATGTAAAACGTCTACAGCGCTGATTTAATATTTTAAATAATTACTTTAATTGTAAAATAACAACGGTTTTTCTTTATTTTCATACGTCTGGTTTTATCCGACCTGGTATGTTAGAGTCAGAAACTTGCATTCCTAAAAAAAAGAAACCTCCTAAATCCAGCTTTTTTGCGTTAAAAATATTTAATTTTGACACTATAGGACTGGTTTATCATTCAAATTGAAAGGAGCAAAATCAAGCTATCGAAAAGAGAGCAATTTCATTTATGCTGGTGTACTTGGAATAAAAAGTAGTTTTTGGGTACGGTTTCATCCAACTTTCCCCTGCATTACACAGTTCATTACATTGCATCTCCAAATCATCATTGATTCTACTTACTACTACTGAATACCACTGCCGATCTCTTGATGAGTGTCTCATGTGTTTCACGACATAATGAGTAAACCAAAACACAAAAGCTCCATAAACAACGAAGTAAGAGCCGCAGTTCAGCAAAAGTCGTCCGTTTTCGCCCACTTTCATTCTGCAAAAATCCCACGGATAGGGAAGAGAACTTACGATATGTTGAGCAATTTGGAGAAGTATGTCATCAGTCATATTGATTGGGATTTATGTGGAAGTATGTGTCCAACTGGAATATTATTTTTGCAATTCTATTTTATGGCTAATGGGGTAATTGTTGATAGGATTTTCATTTTCTTACATTGTTATATTTCTTAAACGAGAACTTCCATTGATTTTGTTACATTTGTTATGTAGATTTCATTGTTAAAAATTTGTTGACAGGACAAACAAAACCGTTCCATTGTTTTGGAAGAAAACAATTTCTGTGTTACTCATTTTCTGTAAATGAATCAAAAATCGAACTATGTTGCGTATTTGAAAAGACAATAGAACCTGACGTTTTCCTGGAGCCGAGCAAGACAACGAAACCAGTTTGCCAAAAAAGACCACAATCAAGACACCTACATGCTGAAAAATATTGGAACAAGAATGGGCTTAATTAGCTCTGAAGAATTCAAATTTTGGAAAGAACAAGAAAGCTAATGAAGCTCTATATTTTAAAATTTGTAGACTTAGAGAATTGGTTCCCAAGATTTGGTTAGCAATGTATATAAGGGAAGTCCACCATATTCTATTGGAATTAAGAATGGGTTCGCAACGAGAAAAACATTAGGAACCACTGAGCTAAATCATTGGTACTCAAAAGTTTTTCACTACAATGACATGTAATAATGGAATTTTTAATAGCTAAAGTAAAATCGTAACAGGCTACAAATATATTGCTTTGTCAAAAAGCCATTAAAGTTTTGTATCCTTTTGCGCAACATATCGGTGTAATAAAGGATTTGGTACTCGTATCTAAGTATTAATTGACCAGACCCGACATAAATCTCACATCTCAAATTAAAGAGCAAGCTCATACTACTT
The DNA here is from genome assembly GCA_038373885.1 of Cheiracanthium punctorium. NCBI lineage: Eukaryota > Metazoa > Arthropoda > Arachnida > Araneae > Cheiracanthiidae > Cheiracanthium > Cheiracanthium punctorium. The sequence continues at coordinate 102,959 of JAWZYV010014111.1, forward strand.
TTAAAAAATCTATTAAACTTGAAAACGACAAGTATAAAACGTATTCTCGAATAATTTTTCGAACAAAAGCCCCATTCCCAATCACTGTTTCAGTACTAAACAGTTGTTTATTACCCAAAAAAGACTGTCAAGACACTTCGAAAAGTCAATGATGTCCTATAAGTTCTTTTCGGATATATGAATTTAAAAAAATAATCATAATAAAAAATAATCACAAATTCAACATAGGAAAGTTCAATAATATTCAAATGTTCTTCTATGTAACGTCAAACAAAAATGAAATGCATGCGTCAGCGTGCAGAATTTACACATTCACATAACCTCAAATTGTTTTATTCAAAATTAAAGCATCCGCGCATGTGTATACGTCTGTTCAGGACTACACTGAAAACGTGAAGATCCGCATATGCGGTCTTTTGGAACGAAGAGGTTAATCATTTTGGCATTCAAAAACAATTCAAATGGCGCGTTTGAAAAGGACGATTTTTAAACAAGTAAACGGTTGTCTACTTGCAACGAAACAGAAATATGCAGTTGGGGATGGGTTAAAAATAGGCCTGTCTCGTCTCTCAAAATCTTTGTACTGCAATGTGAAAAATGTTTGTCATATCTCGCAAAACCCCTGTACTGCAATGTTGAAAATGTTCGTCACGTCTCGCAAAATCCCTGTACTGCAATGTTAAAAATGTTTGTCACGTCTCGTAAAATTCCTGTACCACAGTGTTAAAAATGTTCGTCACGTCTCGCAAAATCCCTGTACTGCAATGTTAAAAATGTTTGCCATGTCTCGTAAAGCCTCTGTAGTGAACGTAAAAAAAGGGTGTCACGTCTCGTAAAATCTCTGTACTGCAATGTTAAAAATGTTTGTCGTGTCTCGTAAAACCCCTCTACTGCAATGCTAAAAATGTTCATCACGTCTTGCAAAATTCCTGTATTGCAATGTTAAAAATGATTAGAGATGGACGCGAGACGACTTTTTGCGAGGCGAGATAGAGATTTACAGCTTTTTTGCGAGACGAAACAAACATATTTAACATTATGATATAGGAATTTCGCCGGGCGAGACAAAGCTTTTAGGCTGTTTTGCGAGACACTTATTTTTCGTCTCGCGTCCATCCCTAAAAAATGTTCTTCACGTCTTGCAAAATCCCTGTATTGCAATGTTAAAAATGCTCGCCTCGTCTTGCAAAATCGCTATATCGTACTGTTAAAACAGTTTGTCTCTTCTCGCGAAAGAGCTGTAAAAACAGAAAGTTTCGAGCTCTCGAAAATGGCTGGTCTCAATTCTTTTCCGTGGTTCGGCCGTGCCCATCAATAAACTTTTTCGGTTATCCTGACAAAGAAGTACAATTAAATGTCACTCATTTGAAAGGAAAAAGAAACCAGAAAAATGAATCCCCCATTCATTTGCAATCCATCTTTTCTCTCGAGTGCCAAAACAGCTCGAATGCCTCCTTGGCGAATACGCAAGTCCATTAAGTCGGCAGGATGAGTGCGACGCTAATCAGGCGCCGGGCTGCTTCACACTCAATCAGTGAACAACGTGCGTGATCAGGTATGCTTCGGGCCGAAATTACCAACTTTCATCTCTAGAGGCACGGTAATTAATCCAAGCGCCGAGGTATCAGGGGTAAGAAATGTTGAAATGAAAACTGCTCGCGATATCGAACGCTCAGCGAACAGAAGTAATTAAGCCATTTTAATTGTCTGCAGGTTGCAACGACGCACGAAGTAATGACTGAGATCTGCAGAGTCTACAGCCTCTGTCACGGCACCGAATTAAAGAATGTTCGTCAACTTAATGACGAGACATCTGCTACGTGTTCAGGGAACGAGTTCTCATTTTAAGGCAGATCTAATTAGTGCAGTGTAATTCAAAATTCCCTCCCAGGTTTGGAAGGCTTATAAAAATATATATATTTCCAATACATCAAAAAAGTTGACTTTACTGGATAAAGACATGTTACAAGTTTCATTTCATATATGTTTACATTAACGTCCAGCGATGTATTTTTAGATCGTAGCGAAATTTGTCAGTAGCACAAATATTTAAGCATTAATTTATTTTCCTAGTTCAATTTCTCGAATAACAAATCTGATTTCCACAAAATACTCAGCGATAAAATTTTAAATGAGAATCTTTCCCTGTCTTATTTATATTTTTAGAAAAAGAATTACGTTCTTCCTACCACACAAATGTCCGAAATTTATTGATCACTTCTGGCATCGACATGAATTTGAGAATGCGAGAAAAAAAGTTGGGCGCTAATGGGTTAACCCATTAGCACCCAAAGACCTTAATATGATATTATTAAGGTCTTAATATGTTATTATTTACTACCTTAATATGTTAACCTTTCGTGATGAGGCAGATATTAAGTCTAAAGTCAAATTCTTCCCTCCCCACACTCGCTTTAACATGTCGTGATCAACGGCAGCGAATGCGGTTGTGATCCTTTGGCGTAAATCTTTTACATTAGGAGGCATAGGGGGCACGAACACACGGTCTTTTATGTAGCCCCATAAAAAAAAATCGCATGGAGTTAGGTCTGGAGAGCGAGGTGGCCACGGAAGAAGGCGATTGTCGGCGTCAGAACCTCGACCCATCCAACGGCGAGGAAGCTCGTTATTTGTGAAACAAAGCCAAAACTTTAAATGTTTATTTCTCCAGTAAAATCATCTTTTTTGCTGTATTAGTAATATATATATATTTTATAAGCCTTCCAAACACGGGAGGCAATTGTGAATAACCCTGTATATATCTATCCTGAATCAGCTTCAGTAATTTTTTTTTACATTATGTGTGAATCCGCACGTGTCGTTTTATTTGTGCTTGTGTACTATGTAGCGACGATCAACCGTAACCTTAAGATACTGCGAGAATGAATAAGTTGTGCTGCTTAGTTGTTCAAGAAGAGGCTTCAGTATGTTGCGGTTTCCTTTGCCAAAAGAAAGAAGAGAAAAAGGGATTAAAAAGCAGTAGAACTGCTTACTAAAGATGAGACGGGCTCAGCCCGAGCCCGAAAGCCCGAGCCCGGGCCCGAACCGGGCTCGGGCTCTGTAATTCACAACTGCGTTCGGGCTCGGGCTCGTGAAAAATTTCTTCTTTATTCAACATACTCCTTGAAACAGATTTTAAAAAGTCATTCATGAGGAATATAAAAGTACTTATAAAAAAATAGGGGCACCACGGCGCACTAGCGGATTCAGGGGAGGGGTTACGGGGCTTCAGCACCCCCCCCCCCAAAAAAAAAGGGGTTGCTAAAGGGTAACATTCTGCTTCATTATGCACTTTGAATATGTTAAGTGATCTTTTTTAATCACTTAGCCCCTCCCAAAAGTTTTTACATTGATTAAGACTAAAATTTTGCTTTATTGCATATTTTGTTTGGGTGAAATAAGCGTTTTTCAAACTTTAGCCTCTCCCAAAAGAGAATTTCTGGATCCGCCACTGGGCACGGGCGCCTAGAAGGTGCGTGAAGCTCTTTGGGTATTTCAGAACGGCGGCTTATATTACTTAGTTAGTCATGAGATACGACATTATTTGATAAACATGGATATAAAGAATTAGAAAGTGCATTGAGAGTTTGCAACTATATTTGTCTTTAATTTGCATAAACGGCAAAATTTATTGTATTCTATCCATGAAGTAATTGAATTTTTTTTTTTCTTTAGCTGAAATTTCGGGCTCGGGCTCCGGTTTAAATAATATTGCTCGGGCTCGGATTAAAAGTCCTCGGGCTCGGGCTTCAAAAAATGAGCCCGAACTCATCTCTACTGCTTACCGCTTCGTAGGTTTCATCTGCGTTGCCCGCCAGTTTAGTTTCGCTAGGAAACAAACATGGCAGAAGCCGGGTTTTTAGCATTCTTAGTAAAAGGAAACACATACAGCTGCAATGTTTCCCATTCTCGATACAGATACCCGGTCTGATTCTCAAATCTCGATACATTTAACACATTCACGGTCGTTTTATTTTCAAGAAAACCGTCATAAAAGTCCTTATTTTTTATTCCAGAAAATTGCATAAAAAGTGCATGTGCAATAAATATTTGTTTTCATTTTAAGGTTTTGGACATTTTCTAGAGAAAGAAATAAATGTTTAATTTCTAGGGAAAGCCAACATTCAGGGTTATTGGGGACTGAATGTGTACTTTGTAGTAAACGGGGAATCGTTAAATATGTATGTTTTAAACATTAAAGTAGAATTTTATTCAACTTACTTCGTTAAATAAATAAATGTTTGTAATGTTTTCTTTGAACATGAGTAAAAAAATGTGAGCTAAGATTGCATAATGCCTATCACAAGTAGACGTATTTGAGTACTGATACCCTCTATATAAAAAATAAACTATTTCCTAATTAAGTTAAAAATAGCCTACTATTATCATCTGTTGTGTAAAATCAGATATAATTTTAAAATTCCGTGCATAAGAAGTGAAATGCTCTTATCTTTCTGGTGCGTAACATTTGAACACTATTGCCCCGCAATATCACGGGTATCAGGAATAGAGTGAGAAAGCTTAGCCCGTGACTTTGACGGTAGTGAGGCTTAAAGGGTTAACTGCAATCTGCTTCGAAAACGTTGTTGTGTTGAAAAGTGTTTTTTTTTAAAAATCAATGCGGTCGGCGTGCTTATCTTTCTTGCTTATTAAGAACTCTTGCAATATGTGGCAAAGGTTTCCTCGTTCACCTTCCTAGCTTCCAAAACTACTGGACTCGTGGAACATGGAACGTGCCAGACGGCGGAGAAAAGAAAGAACGCTTTTCTAAACGAGCCTGTTTCTTTTGCCCTGGTTCTTAATGCAAAACGCGCCAAGCTCTCTTAATTAAAATGATACGAACTCTGATTTTGCGGTTACCACCAAGCATAAATAATGCATGAGTACTTTTACATTTTTGTGGGAAAGGGGGGAGAACGTCGTGCTTAAACATTTCTTCAGACTCCTTAACGACGCACATAAATTCATTACATCCGTAGCGAGATATAATCACCGTATTTTTCAAAACAAATTCTAGGTTTTTCCGAAAACTTTCCTAATTGAACATTTCAAAGATTATTATGTGTTTAGTTTGAAGGGATTCGTACATGCGGAATCATGGCATAAAGTGTAAGTGATAATTTATGTTGAAAAGAGAATGATAGATTATCAGCATTTACTTATATGAAAATGAAAATCTTAAAGCACTTCTCTACTTATTAAAGAAGTCTGTCTGTGTGTCTGTGGGTGGCGTAACGGATGCACGCAGATCTACCAAATTTGGCACACTGCAAATTCTAAGTATGAAAATATGGTACTTGAAGCGATTTTTAAAAAATTCGACCTAGAAATATTATTTCGAATTTTTGAGAGATTTCTTAAGGATATTCAGTGATAGGAGCTGAAATAACATTTGCAAAGATACGATAGTTGTGTCATCGAATAGAAGAGAAAAGTTTCTTTTAAAAACAGTTCGTTCTGAGTGTTTAACGTAATTAGAGATTTTATAGAATTTTTTTCAAAGAAACTCAACATTTATCAGAAATTTTTGAGAAATAACTTTTAAATTGTCGCATCTTAAAATCTATCCATCAGAATGTTTTTAATTTGGTCAGATTGCAAAATGCACGGGCCCTAACATGCCCGAGTGGATAAAGTCATGGTAGATGGCTGAAGTGTGAAGTTCCCGAGTTCTGGGTGGTTTTCTCCGTATGTAACGTGAATAGGCTTTAGAACCCCCTTAAAAAACTCTTCACACCCAAGGCACCCGTCATTAAGCATATAGCCCTCGAGTAGCTTTGCCCTAATACACAATACACTACAATACAATACAAAATGCACATTTAACCCTCTTTTAAACTTTAAACGAAATCAATATATAAGTTAGGATATTTTCCATGAATTTGGGAGTGAAATAAAATTTTTATTAATTAGCTGATGAATGGATGCAATGTTTTCTGACGTATGCACCGAAGATGAGGCTTGGGAGGTGGCCTATCATTTCATATTAAGTGTAAAAAACTTTCCAGCATTAGAGAAAAAAGGAAAAATCAACTTTTCACTAAAACGAACACTTTCGGGGAAACGTATGAGAATTCGAGTTAGTTTTAGAATAAATATCTATCATAATAAATATCATTAAATTTTGCCATTGCAGAAGTTATCTCAACTGATTACATAAACGAAACTGACAGAGTATTTTATTTTTAAAGCAGTTCATTAAAGCATCTAAAACTCCACAAAACAAAGCTGTATACTAGATAAGGTTGCCTTTATTTGGAAAAATTAATCCAGGAACAGTGAAACAAAATATAGAAGTAAAACAAGAGTAAAAGTAGGGAAAGAAAAAGAAATGGCAAAGATGAAATAATGAAGCTTTGTAACATAACACACATAAAATGCACTTATCAGTCTGTACGCGCGTTTCAGCCAAACAACTCTCGACCTGAGGTGACCTGAGGACCCTCTATCCTCCTTTACTTACCCTCCTTTTACCCTTTTATTCTCCCAGGTTTCTGGCTTTTTTCCTTCTTCCAATTGGAAACTCGCTCTTCGCTTCTGCTGTTGTTTATTTTTCCGACCCCACTTTTCTGCGGCACTGTGTGTAGAAGTCTGCTGATGAAGGTCGAAGGTCGAATTGATATGTACATTTTATGTGTGTTATTTTACAAAGTTTTAATTGTTTCACCTTTCTTACATCAGTTTCTTTCTGAGTGCTTTTTGTTGTTAAATAGAAGACGAGATTTGATGAGATTGTAACTGCAGCATTTTAATCAATTGTTTTTTTAAATGTCTAGTTGTAATTTAATAAATTATATCTTACTGTAATGAAGTAAGTCATCTTAGAATATGGTTTCTCATAAAATAGCTCAACATTTAATTATAATGTTTCCTATTCCGTTATCAGACGCCGTATGATTCATTTTCAGATCTTTTATCCTGAATTAAAAAATTTTAAATACGATTATTTCACCAAACAATTTCCAGACCGTTCATTGCAGCAATTGACATATCAATGAACTCATAATTTTTCTTCTGATAAGTATACTTTTTGCCACTCATGAACTTTCAAGCTCTTTCAGTTTTTATTATGTTCGCGTTTCGTGCTTGTGGATGTTTTTTTACTAACGTTTTTCTAACGTTACTGAACGTTTTGCTTTTTAATTGTTTTTCATGCCTCGAATATGTTCGCTTTTATTTTTTTATGTATTTATTTGTTTAATCTTTTGCAGTAAATTCTTAGCTTTCGGTAGACTAACTCGCAACTCATTCGACAAATTAACCGAACGGAAATAACGCAATAATTTAATGGAAGCATCTGGAAACAATATTTCTTTTGAACACATCGTGTAAATGATTTGTATTTAATGCATCATTGGGCAAAGTACTTCTGTAATAATAATTTTTTTTAAAAGAACTTTTTTGCCTGTAGTTATCTAGTAAAAACTATATCTCGTTACTGTAACGAAAAATTGTTCTTTAAGCACCAGTTTTTAGTTTAATATTGATCTAGCGCACAGGCTCTCAACTTAATTCGACTACCACCCACTTTGGGATTGATAAGAATCTACTGCACTTCCCCCCTCCCCCCCCCCAAAAAAAAAAAATAAAATAAAAATAAAATAAACTGTACCCCTTTTTCTACATTACCATTCTGTCGCGTAATTCAAAAACATGTATCAAATATAATTTTTAAACGTGTATTATTATACGGACACTATAAATAGGAAATGGCCCATATGTGTAAGAGTAAATAGAATTCATATTTAATCATATTTTTAAAAGTTTTTTATTGACATTAAAAAAAATGGCGTTGAGTTCAAAACTTATGTGAAGGATGAATCCGATATACTAGGGCGGTTGCAATTAAACTTCCCCTGTGAACAGCATTTTGCAACTGAAACGGTTGAGCAGATTGTCACCCGATTAGGCATATTGATTGTATACGATATGCTCTCCAAGAAACCTTTTTGAAAGGTTTAGTTTAAAAAATACCCACAAGGTGGCGCTTCGCATGGGAATTACGCTCAATAAATGACACAAATGAGTTATTAAACACTCAAAAACTATTGAATAAATACGAGTTTGTAAATGTTAGGCTTGAATTCCCTTACAAACAGCTTAACCCTTAAACACGCAGTTTTCCCGCTCTGGGAACACCCAACTCTGACGTTTTGACTGTTGCTAGTCACGAAGAATAGATTGGATTTCTATAAAAACAGTTGCGGGTGACATAGCTCCACGAGAATCCTTTACTTTTCAGCACGTCATTTCCCGTAAAAAAATGGTCACGATTATTTTTAACAGAACTGAGATCTGCTGAAAAATGGAAGAATGCGAGAACAGCTGGATAGATTGCCCAATGCTGAAAAAGGGCAGCTGTGCACAGCCAGCTGTCGTCAAAAAAGGGTCTCTCGATCTGTGGCACGCGATGAACGTTTCGATCGTCCGCCATCTTGCTGGTAGTTAAGTCGAGCGATGGCAATGGCTGCCCTTTTTTTCAGCATTGGGAAAGGGTTGCGCCTCAAAGGGTTAAGTCGCTGAGTTCAGAAGCTCGCAGCTGATCTCCGTGTTTAGTTATAGCAGCGTTGTTACAGCGCTAAGGCCACATTCTCATCCATAGGACGATGAGAATCCTGTAAGAAATCGTTGCAAAACCGAGTATTCAGAGTACTTAAATCCAACCTAATTCAAAACCTGAAGAGTCACAAATATCCTTCAATGTTTTCAGCCATCCTATCCATTAGTCTCTGCACACAGAACTACTGTCCAAAGGAATTTTTCGGGTCATATTGGCTGCTAGTTTACAGAGTGTAGTAGTTAATACTGGTTGCCCAGCAAACATACACAGGTTCTCTGAACGTCTTCTGAACGTCTATTAACGTTCAGAAGACGTTTTCAGAACGTTAATAGACGTTCAGAGAACCTGTGTGTGTTTGCTGGGTAAGCACTGGTTTTTTAAAAAGATGAAGTTGTTCTGTGTTAGTTTAATAAATTTTACTGCCTTGGGGCTACATGATTATTGTTTTCGAAACATCTTTAAGAAACTTAGTAATGCGAAATTGAGATGTGAAATAAGGGGATAATCCTGTGTATATCTCAATCCTGTTGTGATGGCCAATTACTTTCAGCGAATCGCTCTCTCTTACATTTAACCCTTTGCAGTCATCTCAGCCACAAAACATTATTTACCGTTCCCCACTGGAAAAAAATATATGCCACTGGCATCTAGAAAATAATGGGCGGAACTAGAATGAATGAGTCTACGGACTTCCTATAAATACTAAATCCTAGAACAAGGCACTTCTGATTCCACTTATCCAATTTTTAGATATCTCTTCTATAATCTGGGTCTTGTACCCAGATGAAAATATCTGTCAATCGATGCGTACGCGAGCGGATAGACCCAGAAACGGTCATTCTAGTGTATGGTGCATTGAACGATCCTTTCTCCTTACACAAACGAGTCCTTCTGCTGTAATGCGTCAGAATACTGCTGCCTAGAAATTCTCGACCTTTTCGTCTATATACAGCTGTGCGTAATCCCGACACGCATCATTCTACGATCTGTTGTTCTAGTTTGGGGAACACAGAAAACAGCCCTCTATTCGTTCCAGATGAAAGGGGTAATTTTAGCACTAAGGTGCTATTTCGTTCAAGCCCAGATTTTTGTCTACGCGACTTGGCTGGTAGATATCATTTGTAGACAGGTTTTGTAGACATGAACTGTCACGGTGAAGATCTTTTCAAATGTGCTTGTCAGATAACGCGGAGGGGGAGACTAAAAAGTTGAAAGTAGATTTCAATTCCAAATATGTGCTTTATGGAACAAGAAAAAAAAAAAAAAAAACACGGCACATGGCACACGGCACACATGGATTATGATGAACATTCCAAATAGTATTTAAATCAGTGAAGTACAATCGGAATATGCTTGGCGAAAATTGTAAAACAGTTTCAGTAGGCGATTTTAAGATAGATTTCGATTCCAAAGATAGGTTTTATGGAACAAGGGAGGAAAAATACGGCACACTCATGAATAATGATACACTTTCCAACTTAATGGAATAAGGAAAGAAAATAGGGAGGACGCTTGGATTCTGATACACTTTCCAACTTAATGGAACAAGGAAAGAAAATAGGGAGGACGCATGGATTATGATAAGCTTTTAATATATAGCACTTTAGTCCGTATTTAAAATTTGAGAGTGTTTCGATTGTATTTACTTTTCTTCTTTTTGTTCTCCGTGCAGTCGTATGTCTGCTCTGCTCTCAGCCACCACAGCAAAGAACAATACTGATCTTATATTAATTTTATATCAGTCTGTATTTTGATATACAGCACATGTTTGTTTGCACTTCCTATGAGAGAACATAAAATTATAAGGAAACTGTTCAAGAAGTAATACTGTGCTTCCATTATTATTTTTTTTCTTTTTGAATGGCGCTCACTTGCTGTCTATGAGCATTGGCAAGTACAAAGGCCGGAAGTGTCGGCCACTTTATTATGGGGGAACCCAATGGACTTTTTGCATGTGACGTCATTGGCGGTATTTGAGCTGTCACGTGCGCTAGCTTATGGATGATTAGTTTTGGTTTCAGCTTGTTCAGATACTTTCTTCTAGACATTAGAATTATTCCAAAAGAAGCTATAATACGAGTCGTTAACAAATAATAAATTTTGGTTTATTGATTCCCTTTTGAGTTTTTGTTTAAAATATTATTAATTATTAAATACAAAAATAATTAAAAAGATCGTACTTTAAAAGGTATGAAAATTTTAAATAAATATTTGCCTTACTTCAAATGCGAGAAACTTAAAATCCTTTGAGGTACTATTTAGACAGTTTTCGCAATAACGTAATAATTTTAGAATGCTAATATTCTTTTTATTAAGATTGTTTTGAAGTGAAATACCGATATCATCTTCTTCTAAACCTTCCATTTAAATATTAAAATGACAGTAACTCTTCCGAGGGGTTATTAAGAAGAGACAGTAATTATCAAACGGATACTCCTTGCATTTCAAAAGGAAGTGGCGAGCGTAAATACCGCTAGCAGACGAATTTTAGCTTCGAATTCAGAGACCATGCAAAAAGTCTATAGGTGGTCCAACACGACCCCTATGAAAGAGCTGAGAATTTAACAACCCAAGCCGGGAGTCAAACCCGGAACCATGATCGCAGAGAGTGGTGCGCTAATCACTATGCAAACTGGGGAGACGCTTCTATCCATTGGAAATAACGTCTTTAGCATAAATTTAATTTTTCCTTCATAATTTTGGATATTATGTACTACTTTTCGTTCAAATAAAATTAATTCCGACCAGCATGATAGTCATATTCCATTTATGCCTAGTGTCCCTTTCTTGGGACGGTATTTTCGCTATAAGTCGAAAACATTATTTATTTTTCCTAGCCTTTATTCACGACTATTGAACCTCAACTCTACAAAATATTTTAACATGACCCAGTAGCATGTTGACAGTTCAATTTTTATACATGATGATTTTAAAAGAAATCACCCCTTGTTCAAGAAGTGGACATCAGAAATTTATCTATTATTGCTGATATTAGCAAAAAACGAAGAAATTCGCAAAAATATAAGGACACAAATAGGTTGAGTAAACTTATTACGACTGCAAAAAGTTAAATAAGCGAAAATTTATGTAGTGTAACCCAGTAATTTACGCCATAATACCCCTTTAATACCCACACAAAGCTCTCAATTTACTTTGCTTAATCTATTGAACCTGATTCCTTAAAAGCTATTTTCATGTAATGTGACTTTACAGAATACAATGAAGGCACTTTACATAGTGATGAATGGAGCACATTTTTCAAATAAAACGATCCACTATTCAACCTAATAATTTCATTAATCAATGAGCTTTGAAGAATTATTCCATTAACTCAATCCCTGTAACCCCCCTCCCCCCTTCCCCATCAAAAAAGAAAAAAAAAGAAAAGAAAGAAGAACAATCGCGTGTATTTTACGACATGAATCCTTTTGTTTCTTTTGGAGAAGTATTTATTTCTTTTTCTACATTTTCTCTTTTGATGAAAGATAAAATAAAACAAGATGAAATTGGAAAAATAAATTTCTCGTTTAGATTTCTTTTACGATGCGAATTCTCGCTATGTTTTTAAAAACGGTTTTGCTAATTAATGGACAGAAATAATGCATTCGTGATTTTAAAAAAGGGAATTTGATGTAAGATTTATTTTTTGCTTAGGCTTACAGTGAAAAAAATAATGTTCATCAGAATTCTATGGAAAGCTTGTTGAATATCGATGTACGTGATGGGCAAAAAATCATTTGTGAGGCTTAGTTAACACTTTGACGGACAGAGGTTGCATAGAGAAACTGCCTTATTTCAGCACTTTTCACTGCTAATCGTAAAAAGTAGGCTTAAATGGTCGCAACGCTGTAAAAGTGCAGCCGTCGTCATCGTTCCATTTAACTACCAACAAAATGGGAGAATGGGAGTCGATCAAATTGCCCATCTGGCGCCACAGAGCTGGCGCCAGATGGGAAGTTTTCTGGCGAAATATCGCCAAATTTTGAGCCAAAAATAAGTCCCCAAAAGTGCGGTTAGCGAAGGCCTACGACCCATATTTCCCCAGATTTTTAGAAAACGCTATATTAATCAATGAGGGAAATCCAAAACTCCATATCTCTTGTTCTAGTTAACCGATTTTGATGCAACAGAATGCAAAATTTAAATATTTGACTCGTATAATACGAATTTTAAACGATCTTAAACCCCAGAACATCGGGCTGCCCCGAAAATTCGTAACAGCACTTTACCAATTTTTCCGTCCATCTCCAATAAGCTTCGATTTAGGCTAAAATTACTATTCTAACAAGAGAAAATCAAAATTTGAATGTTTGGATTATACTAACACATTTACTAGTTCGCTGATTGTTTGTCATTCCTTTATTCAGAAAAAACATCAGGACTCTTGATTACTATTTAACCATCAATACAACGTCTTCATAAATGTTAAACTATTACTTTCCAAAACCTATCTCGAGGAGATCCACAAAGAAAATGTCGTAATATTTTTTAACTTTCTTCTTTGAATGTCACTGGCAGTTGACATTTCATGATTTTACAAGTTTTCAGGAAGCACTTCTTTTATCTGAAAAGAAAAAGAAAATAAAAACATGGAGGAAAAAACACTTTAGAAAGTCTTGGACGATTCAGCAAATCTAGTTTCAAATCTAAACATTGATTTTTGCTTTACACTCTATTGAAAAGAGTGTTACATTTTATAGATTGAAAAACTTGTCAAGTCTTTTTATTTCTTCTTCTTTTTACATCATCCAATAATTTAAACTATTTTTTGTTCTTTTTCGTAGTGCTTTGATCTATTCAGGAACAAATGCAATGATTTCAAACCACGTTCCGCACTGACCTAGTCGCTAAATACCATTCAAGGAAAACGAAGCATCATCGGCTTGGCCAGTGACTGGGAGGGTGAAAACCTTTCTCAGCTGAGCTGCTGTGGAAGCCGGTGGGTTCAAACTTTTTTATTAAATGTCTTCCTCTAATTTAATCAAAATATCATTAATACTAGGATGTAAAAGTCCGTTCTGTAGACAATTACAACATGCGCTAGAGAAAAAATTTGACAAAAATATGTCTACATTCAATTTTTAATCATTGTATACCCCTAAAATAACTTCATATTCTATTTTTGTTACATACCGAAATCGGAATTGCATGTATTTCTGAAGACAGAATTCCTCTGCAAATGTGTTTGCGGAAACTTTTCGCACAGGAAAAATTTAGTTTTGCTGAGAAGAGCCCTCTTACATGAATGCTTCATGCAGAGGAAATCATTTTATTTGTTTAAAAAAAAGTTAAACTGGTTAACCGCAAAAACCTATTTCAAACAAAGGGGAATTCTATTCTTCCCTTCAAAGCCTGATAATCTTGATTTCCAAACGGCATCAATACCACTTGCAATACCTAATTTTGTCACTCAAATGATTAATTTTCTTTTTATTTTTAGGTTTAGGAAGAAAAACGGAAAATTGTGAAAAACCGATTAAAAGTAATTAGGGGACAGGATAGGTTTTCAAATTTTTTAAGTAGCGAATTTTTTATATTTTTACATTTATAAAAAATCTGAAAGCGATCGGACCAAGGGTGTGGATTTTACTACGTTTTTAGACCATTATCTATTCAATCTTTATGGAGTATCGGCAGTAAAAGTTTTGTTTTGGACGGGATGAACCGGAATTGGAAAAGGGTCAGTGAATCAGTGATCAGCGTAACTACATGCAGTGTGTCCTAAGAAGGTAGTAACAACGCTGTTATTCTTTATCTATTAGAGATAAGTGAACAATGCTAATAAAAAAAAAAAATGTTCAAAACTAGGTAGGAAAAAACGCTTCTGTAGCCCTGTGGTTTAATGGTAACGCATTGCGCTACCCTGCCACAGGTCTGGGGTTCGATTCCCGGGCTGGGCAAGGTTGGCTCAGGCTTTCATCCCTTGAGTGGGTCAATAAATCGAGGACCAAGCTTGCTTGGGAGTTAAACACTGGGGCTTCGCGTCAGGCTGACCACCTGGCCGATGCACCCCAGAGCCCATGGTCGCGAAGGCCTGGTATGGCCGAGCAGGTCTTAGACCCGCATAGAGGCTGTTGCACCAATGATTAACTTCAAAAAGGTTGCGTTAAAAACAAATTCCCCTGGTTTGTATTCAAAAAGTGACACATTTTAAATTTGCATACCACCCCCGTAAAAAAAATCACAGTTAGTAAAACGTGTGATTTTAATACAGGTGTCCATTCCGGAGAATTGTTTGAATGGAACAAGGAAGACAAATACGGCACGCTCGTGAATAATGATGCTTTCC